>JAOTBA010000009.1:17723750-17736680 GCA_025629845.1 Erythroxylum squamatum | reverse complement strand
ACAAATAAGCAAATATTCAAATATGCAAAGCATAAAATGTACTGAATTTCCTTAATATCCTAACCCCTAATATGGGGTGTTATAGAAGTGATACCTGGATATCTTGTGTTGATGACTAGGTACTGGAGTAGTACCGGAGTGAAGATTGAGATTTCAAGATATCCCGTGTCAATATTTATACATTTAATTATGTTTTTACCGAGGAGAGATTATAATGAGATAAGCCTGCAGATTATTGAATGTACGCCTACTAGGTTAAGCTGAGCTCAGAAAATTCAGTTAAATATTGGAATAAAACATAAATGACAGTTATAATTAATATTTGTGTTCATCATAATTTGAATTTTTTTGAGATATTTGTTAACTGTTTGGATTAGACCGAGTACTATTGGGTGTATACGTATTATATGTATGATTTAATCAGTTGACTAAGTTTTATAATTATTTATAGAGTTACTTAATTTTAAGAGTATGATTGGTTATTTTTACTGAGTAGGCAGCTCATCTTTTGCCATTTTATGTTTTTAGGAGATTGAGCGATTACTAATAACCTCAAAGTACAGGACGGACCAAGTGGAGTTTAGGTGAAGCCAACAGTTTAATTATGTAAAGTTTTTAACTGTATATATTTTTAATCTTAAAAAAAACTGTATATTTTTTTAAATGTGATAGTTCCGGTAGTTGTGTTATGTAGAATACTTTTATATCTGATAAACAATTCTCTATTTTGGAATTAATAAAAAATTTGATGGTTAATGATATGCTTTAAAAAAATATTTGGTTAATTTTAGTTTATGAAAATTTGAGAATAAAGTCTTAACGGTGATCAATCCAAGTACTTAATGTGTATTTGAAAGATAATACTCTTCGTGAAAAAAAAAATAAGACAGCGTTAGTCATTAACAGTGAACCAACTCTCAACGCAGAGCTGTTTTTAATGTTTTATAGGATTTGATTAAAGTCCTATTTTATTTATTTTTATTCTTGTAAATGTTAAAAGTAAGCCTTATAAAAAATAAAATAAGATAAAATAGGTAAATCAAGGGAAGGCCTGAGCAGGCATCTTTTCATTTCCATCCTTGTCGTGGCCGAGCCTGCTCCCACGATGGATATTGCACCAACAAAACAATAGAAAGTAACGCTACTTTTTCTATTGCGTAAGGCAAAGGCAAGTGACAACCCTCCAAATCTTCACTTTCCGCTTCCAGTCTCTGCCTTGGCTTTATTGCTGATGCCGATGCAATTTCAGTGACTAATAAATTTTTGAGTTATATTGAAATAAAATATTATTTTATTTTATTATTTAAAAAATTTTATAATATAACGGAATGAAAGAAACGGATTTTATATTATATTTCATTTTATCTTAAATAGCAAAAATAAAAAACTTTCAATTTGGGAAGTTTACGATGAAATATAAAATTATAAATAACTTTACACTATATTATATTGTAAACCCTTTATCTAAATAACATTTCACTACTTTACATTATGAACCCTTCCACCTCTTCTAAACAACAAATTTTAATATTACATTCATTTACGTTCTATTCCATTATGAACTATTTTATTTCATTATATTACATTGCATTTTATTAAAAACTTTATATCCAACTAAACACAGGCTAAAGTTTCCTTTGAGGTTGAATCAATTGGTTGTGAGAGGCTTGAGAAGGAGTTTCGTAGAGTTGAAGGTTCGATACAAAGATTGATGAAAATGGAAATATATTAGAATTTATTAATTTAATTTAGTTTGAATTACTCCAATAATTTATTCAAAATATGTATGTGATTTACGAATTATTACACCTATTTAATAATTTACTTAATACATAATTAAAAATAATATTTATAAATTTCATAATGAAATAATTTTCTTATAATAACCACAATCATGCGATCAAACTCTTGAGAGTAAATTTCCTTACTCACGGCGAATTAAAGTGATCAAGCCTTACTATTCAAAAAAAAGAAAAGGAAAAAACTGATCAAGCCTTACTGATTATTAATTATTAAATATGCTAGAATAGTTTCGTCTTAAAAGGAATGAATTCCTTGCAAGTAAAAATGAAAAAAAAAAAGCAATTACTTACCAATATTGAAAATTGACTAACTCGAAATCACCTGCTTTGAGATTTACAAAATTAACTGGAGTTTAGGTTTGAATTGTTCAAGTGATCTAATTTTTTTAAGTAAAGAATTTAAGTTTGACATACGAATCAATTTATTGAAAACACTTAAATCTAGACTCACAGATTAGTTCAGTTTAATCTTTATTTTTAAGTTAATTTTGAACACTTATTTAAAAAATATTATTTTATTTTTAAATAAAAAAATATATTTTTTATTTCTCACGAAGTGTTCTACGAAGGTCTCAATTATGGGAAGGCAGCATCTTTAAGCCATCGATACTCAGACTAATCCCGCTCGAACCGGATAGGTCTTTTGTAGGAGACAAAACTCTGGCTTCAAGTTTTAAATAGCTGTATATATGAGGCAGTTCAAACCCACAACCTTATTTAAATCAAAAGAACTCAGTATACCTTGGAGTTAAATTATATTTTAATAATAATGCAAATAGAACAAGAAATGTGTACGTGGTCAAGATATTAGAGTGGGCACTGGGCAGGGCTTTCGATCTTTTAATTGAAATATCAGGTATCGAAGAAAGCATCAACATTGGAGTGGAGCTATGTTTAAATGCTTTCTTAATGAGTCCGTAACAACAACTACGTCAGCTGCTACAACACTGCATTCTTCTGTTTTGGGTCTATTCCGATTCCGAAACAACGGCTTCACGACATCAACGTATAGATTTTCCGCTCTGACATTAACGCAAACATTTTGCCTGCACTCTGAAACTCAAGTAAACTGCGCAAGTCAAAGCGAAGGAGACCTAGTGAGAAAAATGAAGTACGTGGTAGTGACCGGAGGAGTTGTGAGTGGGCTCGGCAAAGGCGTCACTGCCAGTAGCATCGGCGTTGTTCTCAAGGCTTGCGGCCTTCGGGTGACCTCTATTAAAATAGGTTCGTTAAATTTGCTTGCATGTGCCTTCTTTGCTATTAGTACTTTCTGTTCTGTTTGATACCTCAGTTGGGTATTCTTGGTTTCGAATTGCATAGTTTGCTGATGGAGTTTTGTCAAGATTGGAACTTTCATTCTTCTTTTTGTGTGTTCTTTTTTTCTTTGATGATCTGATGTTTCTGTTGTATTATGTACTGCAGACCCTTATCTTTTGTCTTTGCTGATCTGATGTTTCTGTTGTATTATGTACTGCAGACCCTTATCTGAATACTGATGCTGGTACCATGTCCCCCTTTGAACATGGAGAGGTTTTTGTTTTGGATGATGGCGGAGAGGTTTGTATCTGTTGCTGTTTTTCACGTATATCAGTTGTGGGTAGAGATGTAATGTGAATGTATTGAAAGGTTTCTGTAACTGGGTGTCTTTTCAAAGGTCGATTTAGATTTGGGGAACTACGAGCGATTCCTTGACTTAACTCTGACGAAAGATAACAACATCACCACCGGAAAGATATTTCAGGTACTCGATTTTAACTTAGACCTTACATTGATTTTTGAGTTCTCTGCGATATGTAGTTGGCTGGTTGATTCTCTATAATCTTTGTTCAGTCTGTCATTGAGAAGGAACGGAGAGGTCATTATCTTGGAAAGACTGTTCAGGTGAACCTGTTAGTTTATTTGGTTCATTTAGTTTTTTTTTTCTTTTTCTTTTAGCAGATACGGTCGATATTTAGCTAGGTC
The DNA here is from genome assembly GCA_025629845.1 of Erythroxylum squamatum. Classification (NCBI taxonomy): domain Eukaryota; kingdom Viridiplantae; phylum Streptophyta; class Magnoliopsida; order Malpighiales; family Erythroxylaceae; genus Erythroxylum; species Erythroxylum squamatum. Next base: position 17,732,916 of record JAOTBA010000009.1, on the reverse strand, counting down.
TCTAAAACACAGGCATTTTAAATGCAGGTAGTACCTCACATCACTGATGCCATTAAGGATTGGATTGAGTCGGTTGCAGTAATTCCAGTGGATGGAAAGGAGGGTGCTGCAGATGTGTGTGTGATTGAGTTGGGAGGAACTGTTGGTAAGAACTATGTGTTAGTATCTAATATGTCCACAAAGTTACAATTGTTATTGATTAATAGACATACTTGATGTCTACTTAATTTTGGTTTGGTGTCTTTCAGGTGACATTGAATCTATGCCATTCATTGAGGCTCTGCGACAGTTATCCTTTTCAGTTGGTAAGCTTAAACCGATTACTGCGTCTTTAATCCCATACATGAGTATTTTTTTCTGTAGTAATTTCTTAATTTTCTAACCATTTTTCAGGTCAAGATAACTTCTGCCTCATTCATGTGAGCCTGATACCTGTGCTGGGCGTTGTTGGTGAGCAAGTAATTTTCTGCATATTTTTATTATGTGAAATCTTGAAATAATACTTTCTAGAGGCCTAAGTAGATGGTATTCCTTCTTGGATGACATTAATTCTGTTTATATGCATCTAGAAAACTAAGCCTACACAACATAGTGTCCGTGAATTGAGAGCATTGGGTTTGACTCCTCATCTTCTGGCATGTCGCTCAGCTCAGGTACTTTGTTTTCTTTGCTCAAATGTATGCATGTGCCAGGGTGTTAAGTACTGGAATTTGGATGAAGATTCTTTTCTTGACATTTTGGATCAGTACTGAATTCATATTCATTCTTAAAGCTATCAGTTTCCTTTTTTTTTTTAATTTTAGTTTTTGATTGCACTAGTATTGTTTTCAGGAGGCTACTGAAATTCCAAATTGTTGCTAGCATTTCTGTTGTAGATGTTCATCTTTTTATGGGGCCCTGCAGATACATTTTACCGCCCAAGATTTTATTTACCCAACTTTTATTAATATGTTCCTATCATTTTGGAAAAATCACTCTGAATTTCTTTCTTGGATTATAACTACCTTTACCTGTTGTGCAGCTGCTTCATTCTTCACAAAGTAGGTTTTCTAATTTGACAATTTTCAGCGTACAGTAACTCTTGCTAAATAAATGCAGCCTCTATTGGAAAATGCGAAGGCTAAACTCTCACAGTTTTGCCATGTTCCGGTAATATTGGGAAACCTTTGTTTTTTCCTTCATAATGGCAACACAGTTTGTTTCTTTGAGATTGTTATGTCTCTTGTAATGGCTTCTGCAGGCTGCAAATATTCTGAACATTCATGATGTTCCAAACATCTGGCATGTTCCTTTGTTACTTAGGGTGGGTTGAATAGCAGTTCTCTGGTCATATCAAAGCTTCAAATACATTATAGATCAAAGAAATATGTTAGCTTCTTTAACATGCTATCCTTTTGCAGAGCCAAAATGCCCATGATGCGATTCTAAAGCAGCTAGATTTACTCAGGTTAGTTTTTTTTTTTTTGGGTAAATTACTCAGGTTAGTTATTGATTGGCCTTTTCGAGATATCAGGATTTAATTTGGAGATCAAATCATTTACAGTAAGGCTTTTTAAAGTTCGTGCTAATCTTTCATTAGTAAACATGATTGTTTATGGATTATCAAATTTTGTTGTGGCCATTTCATACATAGCCTTAGACTTGAGCCATTGTTAATATTTTGATGGATGATCATACAAGGATAGCGGCCAATTGAAAAAACGAAAACCTTTAAGAAAAAAGATACATCTTGCTCTGCGCAAGATATTTAGTTCAGGGATGTTGGTTTTACTAACTGACTGTAAATGGAATCTGTTTCAGCATTGCAACACCACCCAATTTACAAGATTGGACCCAGATGGCTGAGAGTTATGACAATCTTACCAAATCTGTTAGTATTATCACTAACCCGCTTGTTGGCCACTTGTTTGATTAGTGTTGTTTGGTCCTTGTGATAATAGGATGTCGAAATTTGCAGGTTCGGATTGCAATGGTGGGGAAATATGTTGGCCTTACAGATTCTTACCTGTCTGTCATTAAGGTTTGTTACAATCGTTTTGATGGTCAGTGAAAGTCATAATCTGGCATCCAGTTTTTGAATGCATAAGGGTTAGTGATACGTGTGTTATTCTATTGCTTGAAATGGATGTAATTTTTTTCTTGTAGGTTTTAATGCCAACATATAGAATAGAACTTATAGTTTTAAGCAACTAAGAGAAGTATCTTTATGTTTATCAGATTACTTGAATTCTAGGTTTATATTGGTAGTGTTTTTTTTTAATTATTATGGTCTTTCTACTCTGGTCTCATAATATCTTTTTTTTTTCCATTGCTTAAATTTTTATAGCAATTGAATATTTGCATTGTGTAATTTGTTTTACTCACAGGCCCTTCTACATGCTTGTATTGCATGCTCATTGAAGCCATCAATTGATTGGATTGCAGCTTCTGATCTTGAAGATGACAGTGCAATATCGGTAATGAATTGTTGCTATTTGCAATTTTATATGCTATTGTTATAATCTGCTTATTATTCTCTTTTCCTCATGAAAATATATCTGCTGTATGCAGACACCAGAGGCTCATGCTGCTGCATGGGAGACCTTGAAGGTAATGCTTCTTCAGAACATTTAAATTTCCCATCTAGCCTAACTTTCATAGATTATTCTTCTTTCCTTAAAACTTTCAATGACCTGGTGTTGACCTTCTGAAAGTGTATAGTTGGCAAAATGGTCCCAATAATTTTGACCTTTCTTTTTCAAGTAACAAATTAGTTATTTAAAAAAGGAAAGCAGAAGTTAGGGTAGTACAGTGGTTAATAAAATTATATCTTGAGAATTTAAGTCCCTTTTGGCGCTGATTTATGGCATTTTTCATTTGCAGGGTGCTGCTTGTGTTTTAGTTCCTGGTGGGTTTGGAGATCGTGGTGTGAGAGGAATGATATTGGCTGCAAAATATGCCAGAGAAAACCATATCCCTTATCTAGGAATCTGCTTGGGCATGCAGATTTCTGTGATTGAGTTTGCTAGATCTGTATGTACTTCTGTTTCTAAATGAATTTGTCTATAGACCTAGTAATAACTTACCTCAATTCTTTTGTATCAGGTTGTGGGCCGAGAAAAGGCAAACAGCACTGAGTTTGAAAGCCAAACATCTGATCCTGTTGTAATTTTCATGCCTGAGGTATGCAATATACTAGAGGCCTAATCTTTTACATACTAATTTACTTGAGACTTAATCTTTTACTTACTAATTTACATGTATCAATTGCAACCATTTGCTTCATGTAATTTAACATTAAATGCAGGGTTCAAGAACACATATGGGAAGCACAATGAGGCTAGGATCTCGAAAAACACTATTGCATACCCCTGATTGCATCACTGCAAAACTGTATGACACATATTACTGAGAATATAGGCTCATAATTCCATATTGCCTTTCTGTATTTTATTATCTGTAGTCATTTGTTTGAGATAGTTGCTCCTGGAACAAGCAGAACACCATGCATATGTTCTACATGATGCATGTTTCTATACTTTTGTTTGTTTTGATGTTTGATTCTCTATACTTATTTGCTAGGTATGGTAATGCAGAGTACATAGATGAGAGGCATAGACATAGATACGAGGTTAGTTGCATGATTTAGGAAGGATGGAGATGTGATACACGTTCTTAAAATCTCCACCGGAAGATAAGTCATCTCTGTGGTGCAGGTAAATCCCGATGTAATTGATGTTCTGGAGGAGAAGGGCCTAAAGTTTGTTGGGAAGGATGTAACAGGAAAGAGGATGGAGGTTGATCTTCTGGCCAATATGTTTAAAGTCGTTACCAACTTGTTTTCCCCCCTTTTGGGCAGTATACTTATAATGGTCCTGCTACTGGTTTGAGATTTTATGGTTGCTATTATATCTTTCAAGACAAGTTATTTGCTGGGGTTGAGCTGAATCCTATCTGCTTAGAGAAATCAAATTTTGTTGGACAGACAAAAAAGGATTATTGGCTCATTTTTCCTCTTCCTGTGTAGATTTTGGAGCTTCCAAACCATCCCTTTTATGTAGGTGTGCAATTCCATCCGGAATTCAAATCACGACCTAGAAGGCCCTCAGCTCTATTTTTAGGTACTTAACTATCTACGAAAGACCTTGTGCATCAAGTGTGTTATTGCTGTTCTGCAACATGGAACATATTTGGTGAAAACCTTTGATGCCTTCTGTATGAAACAACAGATTCATTGTTTTTCCAATGCTTATGTTGAGTTTGTAATATCTGAGATTTCTATCTAGGATTTACATTTACTGGTGAATACTTAGCGAATGCATTTGCATTATAGGTCTTATACTGGCAGCAGCTGGACAGTTGGAAGCATATCTCAATAGTCATCAGAATGGAAGGTAATTAAATTGAAATCAACTCATGCTTACGAGGTAGCAATTTAATTTCTGTCAACGAGATTTTAAGCGTTAACATCTCACATAGGTTGATCTCATGAATTTCCTGTGGGGTGTGTGAATTCAGATAGTCCGCAGTGGCGACTTTTCTTCCATAGAGACGAGGCTTTCTTGAAAATCAGCATAAGAAATCTTTGAGTTTCAACAGTAATTTGCTAGCAAGACACGTAGCTAACTATATGATGTCTCCTTCCATTGGTACAGGGTTGCACAGATTGTTGGTTGATATTCTAGATAATATAGGGACCAACAATGCATGATGTAGCTGTCACTGATAGCCTGTGGCTTCCTGAGAGAGGACCGCTTATGGGATGTGTGCATGTTCGAGATAGTGATGTTCTTTTGGATTTTTGCTATGTGTAACTTGTATGCAAGAGGTTGAAGGGAAGCACTTGATCTCATTTTCAGTGAAGAACTTGAAGCCTTGTGTTTTAGCCAGGAACTTCTGGCTTGTTAGGTTGACAGCTAGCTCAAATATTTCTTGTATGAGATTTTTGTGAACGTTGAAAATTTTTGCCAAGGTTGAACTGTTAGGTCACGTCAAAGGTGAAGTGACGAAACCATTCCTCCTGGTTTTACCTGATGTAGAGTGTGTTTACTGCAATGTTTAGCTTTGAATCTTCGTTCGATTCACTTGGCAAATGAATTATTCGAGAAATCACAGAACTAGCGGTTCAAGTATTTAAGATAAGAAATGGTAGATTAAATCACAGAAGTTGTATCCAATTGTAGCCTCCGGTATCTACAAAAATGTCGCATTGCCTCCAAAAGCAAATTATATAGAAATTTTATACTAGAAGTATTTAGAAGTTGGAAACTGGAAAGAGATCTCCTGTTATCTGGCATAGATCAGCTCATTGATATTTGTCCCCGAAGCCTCATTTGCTCGTAGAACTGAGCTATGAACTTCTCAGCTCTCAAGTCAATTCCTTCTTCGTCAACTGGGGTCTTAACCTCACAAGGCTCATATACATATTGATAATCTTCCTCTTCATGCTTATGAAAACTCATCCTCCCATCTTGTTCTTGGCTTCCTTCATCGAAATCGTAATCAAAGTCAGTTTGTGGGGCTATGCACGGTATGCTAAATCGCATCGAAGCAGGCCTGTTCATTTTGACGTGAAACATGGGAGTCTTGTCGAAGGAAAGCTCACGCTCTCCGTAAAAGATTTGTCCTCTTGGAGTTGGTCGTCCAAGGGTTTTAAGGAACTTGGGAACGTGTAGTTCCATCATCAAACGTGTCTTAAGAATCCCACCCTTTCTTGACCATAACAACGCAAGTCGCAGGAGGTTCCATGCTCTTTGAGCTACGTTGCTGTTCTTCTTCGGCATTTTTCAATGTTGGCTTTGGTAGCTGTCTCGTATCAGTTACAACAACAAAAGGGATAGTGAAAGAATATGAAAGTTTGGACCTTGTGATCAAAGAGATTGGAACTTTGATTTGGATAGTATAGGTTACAGGTAGTGAATATATGTTCACGGAGGGGTTTTGAGATGGAGATGATTATGAGAGAAGATTGGTGATGGTGGCTAACGTATATATACATGTATGAAACATATGCTTACGCGGTGTGATAGAAACCTTGCTTTTTCTCCGAAACAAAAAAAAAAATCCTTTTATTGTAGTGCACGATTGATGGCTAAACAAGGTTTCTACAGTACGAAAGAGTGAGCAGTGTGGACACCGTGGTGGTAACACTGACTGTACGCGGGGTTGGTCTAACTTCTAGCTGCTGCCTTCCCTTAATTCTTCGTTTCATCTATTGCTTTCAAGTTACCAAGTCAAATTCCGAAGTATCTTTTTTGTCATTTGTTATACTAACCATTTTGTTAGAACTGTGTTCAATTCGTCTTAAAATGTGAGTGACACCTAGCATTTTGTGTGTCGGCATGTGATTAGGAGTAACATAAAATGATTGAGAAGAGGGAAATCATTAACACCATTCATTGGTTTGTTGGGGACTTTTGTCTTTCTGATTAAGAAACGAGAATTTCTCTCTTATGCTCAACGACTTTGTACAAATAAACGCCTTCCTTGCTTTAGTATAAACTAAATTTAGTCACAACGTGAATCTACAATGCCCGTAGTTTCTACGCATATTTTTAGTAGGTTCTGAAAGTTATAAAATTGGATCGAGCTTTAAGTCTGGGCCGAAAACAAAAAGAACTGGTCGGGCAGATGTGCCATTGCAGATTAGTACCTATAAACACGCAAGCTAAGCTAAAGGACGAAAACACGAGGAATATTATTTCTTTTCTCCATTGGGATGCCTTCTATACCCCGTACCATAGTATCAAGGACAAGCAATGTGGATCGGTGTTCGGCCACCCTTCTGAGAAGTTAGTTGAGATCAGATCATGATTTACCCCACTCACTATTCTATTGGGTCGGAGTGTGGGAGCGCCTAGAGTGGAGGATTCCACCTTTTGAGATCAAGGACAAGCAATATGGACGAGGAACGTTGCAAAGAACTTCAGGCTTGTAACATGAAAAGTAGGCTTTCAAGAACTTTTCAAGCCCTCCGATAAATCGGTTTTTGTTGAGCTTTACAAGCGATGTCAGATATCAATAACCTTTTTTGGACGAAAGTACGTAGCTGGATACTGTACATGGACAGATTACAGAGAATGGAACGTTGGTTCGTGAGCCCTGTCAAAAACCAAACTTCACTCACCAGACAAGACCGACTTGTAAAAGGAACGGCGATGACGCCTGCGTTCTTAATGTGTTGTAACTCTCACACATTACGGCATGTCATATAGTTCAAGTCAGACAAGAGAGTACTCTAATCTTTGTATGCAATTTGATGTATGAAAGATACTATTATTTATTAACAATTTTTTTTTTATGTATTAATTTAATTATATTTAATGTTTTAATATTAAAGGTAAAATTTTTAAAACAATTACTGTGCATTTAAAATTATGACAAGTTCATAATTGTGATATTCAACTTACATTTACGTATTATTCTTAAATATTCTTAGTTGTAGTTTTATCAAGAAGAGATATTATTGAAATAGTAAACTAGCACACATTATATTTCTTTCTTTTGAAGAAAGTAATTGATATCCTAAATTAAAGTATGGAGATACTTAAACTAATGCGTGAGTGATTATTAGAGAATAAGTCACTGAACTGATCCGACTATGAGAATCCCGAATAGAATATTACTTATGTGTCTGTGGATTTTTTCATAATGATAATTGTATAATTGATCCTTAAACTTGAGATTACCAAGGTATCTTGTGTGGGAATTACTGTGTTTTGATGCTACTTATGAATTATCTTAGGATAATTCAGTCGGTTGTACTTAGATACAATATGAACCATACGAAGATACTTGAGTAAGTCAATAAAGGGTTCGTCACTCTAAAGTAATTAGAGAGAATATTCTACTGTTTTTGATTAGTAGTGATTTATGGAATTCTCTGCCCAGAGTGAATTGACATTTGAAAAGATAATTTCAAATTTCGATTATAAATAAATTACTAATTAGCAAGAACGAACATGATTGAATGAAAAGAGTAGACACTGTATCCATACCCTGTCCAATTGTTCTTTTACTAAAGATGATGTTTATTGTGGATTTGTATTACTTACAAATGATTTGTATGAGTTAGATCCTAAAAGGCATATTCTTAATATAAATAGCAAGAAAAGAAAGTTAAGTAACCAAAATCCATCTTATCTATGACATTGTAGGTTAGGTCGTATCAATGAAACTAGAATCACAAAGTTACATAAAGAAGGATATTTGGATCCTTTTGATTATGGATCATATGAAACTTGTGAATCTTATTTATTGGAAAATATGACCAAACTATCTTTAAGTGAAAATGGACAACGTGCTAATGAGTTGCTAGAGTTAATACATTCAGATGTATATGGGCCTATGTCCACCAATCCTCAAGGTGGATACTCATATTTCATTACGTTCATAGATGACTATTCTAGATATGTTTATGTGTACTTGATGAAACAAAAGTCTGAATCATTTGAAAAGTTCAAAGAATTTAGACTAGAGGTTGAGAAACAAACTAGCAAAAGTTATTAAGACACTTAGATTAGATTGAGCTGGTGAATACTTAGACCATGATTTTCTTGGTTACTTAAAAGAGAATGTGATTCTCTCACAATGGTCTCCTCCTACAACTCCACAGCATAATGGAGTTTCTGATAGCAGAAATCTTACATTATTAGATATGGTATGTTCCATGATGAGTTATGCAGTCCTTCCTCTATCCTTTTGGGGATATGCAATTGAAACCGCAATATATTTTCTAAATAGAGTTCCATCTAAATCGGTTGATAAGACACCATTTGAGATATGGACTAGTAGAAGACTTGGATTATCATACTTAAAAATTTAAGGATGTAAAGCTTATATGAAGCATGATATATCTGATAAGCTTCAAGCTAAATAAGATAAATCCAAATTTGTAGGGTATTCGAAAGAGAGTTTTAGATATCAATTTTACCATCCTATTGAGCAAAAGGTGTTGGATCCTGATTTTTTTCTATATTTTTTATTTTTTATTTGTTTAATTATTTATTTATGTTTGTTTGTTGGTTTAATTATTTATTTTTAGAATTAGGTCATTAATTAGAAATTTTAGGGAAGGATTAAAAATTGAAATTAGAAGGAAGTGTTAGAAATTAAGTAGTTAGTAGGCTTGTGATAAATGAAAGAGGGGTAGTTTTGGGAAGGCCAAGTAAGTGAGGGGCATAATTGG
>JAOTBA010000009.1:17681124-17696711 GCA_025629845.1 Erythroxylum squamatum | reverse complement strand
AATAAACACCTCAAGTGATCAATTAATTAAGAATAAAATAATACACTTGAGATAAAAAGAAGACTTCCCTGTAGATTTTATCTTCTTGAAATAATGCGGCTGAAACTATCTACTATAACTCACTCTTTCTTTACTGAAAAATAGCTCATGATGTTTCTTCAATTAATAGCCAATACTCACTTCACCAAAAATGATCTTCACTGTATCATAACATCAAGATGTGTGGAACATTTTACACATAAATCAATATCACTGAGCCTCCACGTTAATTACTGTAATCAAAAGACTACTGCGCCTTCAACCAAACGTCTCACACACGCCTACAGTAACTTCACCGTGAGTCACCTTTTATACTCTATTCAGCTGAAAATCTTCATATGCGCAGCCAACAAATATTCTTTAAAGACACGTGATATCCACAGCTTCAATGATACACCACATCAACAGTTGCCGCAACACATAAAGAGTTTCTTGCTATGACGTGTTTTAATAGAAACACCAAGTTCTCTATTAATTAATGCAACACCCATGGTGAATCACACTTTATAATTCTCAAGCTTCAATTAACACACAACATATGTTATACATTCATTAGTCATTAATGCACACGCATTACTATGCCCCACATTTATTGGCAATTAATGCACATATAACCATTAATAGGAGACGTAGATCTAATTCAAAGCCAAAGACATGCTCACTTCACCATGGATTCACACTCACCAAGCGTTATTCAGTTGTTTTCTTATATCATGTTGCAGCAGTCTATTTTCCCATGCCACGTTGTAGCCGTAGATTTAAGATATCCACAATTCCTTCACACAATAAGAATAAGAATCCAACTACACATTTATTCAAAATAAAATTCTATTCTATCTAAAATATTATCCAACTAGATTTTTAAATCCAAGATAACACAAAATATGCCCATTCAAAGAAATATGTCAAAATAAAATAAAATAGATATATTTAACATATATCTAACAAGGATGTTTCGGTATGGGGTTAAAGTACTGGCCTGTATTAGCCTATATTCCCTGGTATTGACCGGTACTATCAGTATTTGAAATACCGGCCATATATTAATCGGTACCGAAAATTAAAAAAAAAACTAGGGGCATTTTTTCAAACAAATGAAAATTTTTTAAAAACCCAAATTTTTTGCAAACTCACCCCAACTCAAATCAGGTCCTTTCTTCTCCCTCTCTTTATGTTTCTCACACTCTTACTCTCTCTTTTCTTCACTATCATCATCTCTTTTTATTATTAATAATATAACATTTAAATTCATATAATAAATAATAGTTATATTTTTCTACAAAGAATAATTAAAATTTGTTTAAATGAAAATTAAGAGGCTTCAAATTTTTGTATTTCTTTTTAAAATTGTTAATATAAATATAAAAATATTTTATTATTAATAACAATTACATTTTAAGATAAAATATATATTTTATTATTGAAATTAAATATTAAGATAGACATTATATTTTATTATTGATAATAATTATTCTTTTTATTTTATATTTTGATTTAATTATTATTTATTATATAGTAAAATTGTAATATTTTAAATACTTTGTATTGATCTTAATTTTATATTTCTATGATGATAAAACAATCTTTTTCATTTTAATTGTGGTTATTATTTATATGTAGAATATGTGAAAATAATATTAAGAAAAATAAATAAAATGTTATTTTAAATTTATATTATTATGATTTTTTTGAGACAAGGTTGATTTAAATTACACAGTACAATATTGAAGGATTATTTTGCAATGTTTTAAAAAAATTTAGAAACTATTTTATAAAATTAAAAAATTATTCAAAACGGTATTCAATATTAACTGATACCGGTATAGTACTGTATTAAAATCCAACCTGGTACCAAATCCAGTACGTATTCGTAACATTGCTTATCACTGAGCTTCTATTTTAATTGGTTTTCATCGAATATTTTCAATTTTATTTCAATCTTTTTGATGTTATGCCATAATAATATGTGACAATCAATACCTGGATTACCTTTATAGTAATCCGTCTCATAAAAGAAAAAGAAGAAGGTGCGTTAACAATTTCTTACACTCCTTTAACTTTGTGAATATACATTATAGTTTTGTCTTCTTCAACTCTCACATAAAAATATTATACACTTACACTCCACAATAATTTGCTAATTATTAATTTTTTCTAAATACATCACTTCTTATTTCATACACTAATTTGGAGTTTTTTTTGTCTTTGTGTTTAAAATTACCAAGTGTATATTATTAAAATTAACATCCTTAAACCTTCTATTCTTAGTCCATGACTCTTTCCATGCCTTCCTTTTTCGTCAATTTGTCATTCTTTTTCTCTATCTTACTTCCTATAATAATTGAGATATGTTCTCAAATTACTATTAAATACTCCCTTCCAAATTTGTTTGTCTCTAAAAGAAGCGGAAAAGAGTTTTGGAGGAAGAAAGTGCTTTTCAGTTCCAAAAACAAGTGAAAGCTTTTAAAATAAAATTTAAGCTTACCCTATTCTAAAACAATATTATAGAACTCATCTGGCATATCCCAACCTCCCGACATGTTTATTGGGAACCAAATAGGATAAAATTAATTGTTGTTCATAATACTTTTTTTTAAAGAGTCTCCTTATGAAAATTGAAAATACTATTCGACTTTCGGTCTTTATTTTTTGCTTTTTTGATGGTAACAACGATCTTTAAAGTTATTTCACCTCAAATTTACATTGTCCTAATTGTCTTTATTTAATCTGGTTTTACACGCAATCTTTGATTAATTAAATGGAAAAGCTTAAAGCTTATCATAAGACTTTTTAATTAGTTCTTTTAGTATAATGACTAAAAGTATAAAAAAAAAGGAGCCAGCCTAAAATACTAAATGTATCTTTTAAAGGCTAACAAACATTTGTTTTGTTTAAACATTTTCATGTCAATTCTCTCCTTTCTGCTTTACATCTCCTTTTGTATGTGCTTACAATTATTTTTGTGAGAAAGTATTTCCTGAATTTTTGCCTGTTTATGTACATTTTTTGATGTAGTGGGTAATAGCTATTAAATATGTAGTTTTGTATATTATTATGAAATTTTATGCTTTTTAGTTGTTTTATGAATATTTATTCTGTCAATAGATGATTAGTTTAAGGAGCCATTTAGATTACAAACTTCTATTTTCAAGCTAACTAAAATGTGGTTTAACTCAATTTTAGCTTATCGGTGTAACATTGTAATGCAAATTTGACCAATTTATAGTTAGTAGGTCTCTAAGAATTGACTTTTTAAAAAATCTAGAATAGATCTTAAAATGTTCACTACATCATTAAACAAATTCAAAGGTTATCTAGGCTACCAATTCCTATAGTTTTGAAATAGAATGCCTAAAAAGGGAGGAATTTATATAATAAAAGAACATTTTGCTGGTGCTAAGAATAATATGGCTTCTTATAAAAATAGGATCATTTGATATACATAAGAGGATTGAAAATTATTTGCATCAATAAGTAAAAATAATAAAAGAAATTCATAATGTAACTTCTAGAGATGATTAACCATAACATACATTAGACAAAGGAAAATAAAAGTTGTTATTGACTTAGATTCATGTTTTTCCTGCTAAGAACTGCTCCTAGTTCTTAATCAATTTTTAAAAAGTATTTTTATTAATAAGGATTTTGTTTTGCGATGGTTTTATCATTCATATATTACTTTTAAGTACTTTAAATTCACATTATTTTCAAGAAATAGTAGACGTTACAAATATTAAGAAATTTATATGCCTTACTTTGAGATTTTAAAAAAGAATGTCAATTAATTGTAGATATATAAGTCTAATTTAGGAATAACATGATGCACTATTATGATAGATGAGTATACTTATCAAAGACCAAAAATCTCGATAAATTTCTTAGTTTATTGTAATATTGAAAACAACTTTTATTAAGTCTATTGATACTTCTCATATAGCAAAAATGCTTACATTTTATTTGAATTATTTTTTGATTATTGAGCGGGTTAGGCCAAAAATATTTTCTATTTTGTTATAGATAATGCAACTAATTATATATCAGTTAGGTACTTATTGCAATCACAGTATGGGCATATTTATTTGTCTCTATGTGATGCTCATTGTATAAATCTCACTTTAGAAGATATTGTTTGTATATACTATATTTTAAATATTTTTTCAAGTGCATTTAAGACCATAATCTTTGGATATATTCATCTTGTCTTTTTATCTTGGATAAGAAAGCAAAAAGATTATCTTATAGCTTGAAATATTTTTATGATCATAAACAACTACTTCAAATTTTAGTAACAAGTAAACACTTTTCAAATCATAAGTTATCAAAGGGTGCAAAGAGGATTAGGTTGAGATTGTGCATCCTATTGCCACTAGATTTGCAACTATATTTATAAGTTTGAAAAACATTTCTGATCATAAACAAATACTTTAAAATTAGCGAAAAGTAAACATTTTTCAAGTTATAAATTATCAAAGGGTGTGAAAGGAAAAAAAGGTTCATGTTATTGTTCTAGATAATAAATTTTGAGATACTTATTTGAATATTATAAAGATTGTGGTCCACTTATAAGAATGTTGAGAACTGTTGAATCATATAAAAAGCCATCTTTGGGTTATATATATGATGCTAATTATAAATTTCATAAGAAGACAATTACGAATCTTTTAACAAGAAGAAGAAAAATTGTGTAGGCCTTACATGAATATTCTTAATTGATGATAGGATAAACACCTTATTCAAAGAATCTACTTAGCAACTTGGTTTCTCAATCCTTATTGTTTATATAGTAAAAATATAATTACAGATGTTAATATTATGAGAAGCCTTTTGATGTGATTGAATATAAAGGTATTTTTTCTAACAAAGAGAAATCAAATATGACAAATGAAATTAAATAATATCATGAAATTCAGGAAGTTTTCTAGACCATCTGTAAAGAGAGAATTTTGATACAAAAATACGACTAGTAATTTTTTGAACTTTTTGTTTCATTATTTACTTATTAATAATATATTTTTATTATAACTCTTAATTCAAAGTGCAAAAAATGATGGAGATTGTTTAGTGAAAGAAAACTTCTTATTATATTACTCATTCAAACAACTTTTGCATTAAATTGTAAACATAATTGTATTTTTTTTAAATGTACTTATATGAATAAATAAAATCATGTGAAAGTTCAAAGATTCAATGAATTGTTTACGTTATCATAATCATTGAATGAAGAACATGTATTTTATTGTGGAGTTTAAGTAAGGATATCTTTTATCATTGATTTTATAATTTCACTATCATATATTTAAGACAACAAGTAAGAAAAGAATACATGATCTAGTTGATGTTGATTGTATTGATCATTCTATTTTTTAGATTAAAAACAAAGAACCATCATTTAATCTTGATTATAATAAAATTGAAAAGACGATTTGTGAAAAATATGTACTTGTTATGATGAATGAATTAAGAATATTTACTGAGTGGCCACTTAATATCTTATTTTAAACATATTTAAAATAAAAATTTAATATGTTACAATAAAAATAATTTCATAAATTATTAATTTATAATTTATTTAAATATAGTAAAAATGTTGATATAAATATTTTGTATTAAAGCATGATTTATGAATCTTTAAATAGTATTAAAGAATTCTAAATTCTTTCATTACAATGAGATACAACTTCAAATATATAAATTTATTTATTACTACTATTTAATTTTTTATATTGGATTTAATTTTAAATAAAATTATTAGATTTGTTATTAGTTGATTATAGGTTAATACATACAAATATTTTTATGTTTATTTCAATAAAGTATTTCATTATATATTAATTTTAATTTATTCTTATAATGTTTACTTCTTATTTAATATATTTTATAATTGTCTTAAACTTTTAAATCTTAGACGTATCCTCTTACTGGTTATTAAAATGTTAAATATAATTTTAATCATTAATAAAATGATAATCTATCATATAGAACTAATGAGAAAGAATTGAGTCCATCTCTAGTCATGACTTTCCGAGCTTCCCCGTTCTCCCTTTCCCGAGCCGATAATCACGTCCCTCTTTCTCCGACAACTTTTCTTCTTTCAATTTAACCTTAAATCACTAAAACCCGTTAGAAACCTTACCTAATTAAATCCTAAAGTGGAGCAGCAAAACAAACCCGACTCACCTCCTTACGAACTCAACAACACATATTTCTTATCCCTAAAAGGAACCTGGAAAAAGATTCCTAAGAGTGGAACATAGGAAAATGGAGAAGATTAAGTGGAACTCCATTGTAGGAGACAGAGAGAACATGGGCAAACTTAGGTACATGGAAACAGAGACTGAAAAACCTATTCAAGCACCATTGGAGGTTTTACAACAAGGTGTAAGAAAGTGGAGCAATTAATGAAAGTGGAGCAATTCATTAGTGGGTTTCTTTCTAGAGAAGAGGCTAGCTTTCCTAGTTGTTCAAAAATGGGCAAATACAGTGTGGAGGAATAAGGGACTGGTGAATACGATGGTGAATGAAGATGAGCTCTTTGTGTTTAAGTTCAATTTAGAGGATAGTGCCCAAAAGGTGCTTGAAGCAGCACCATGGCATATGATGAGTCATCCAATACTCATCAAGAAATGGCATCCAGGGGTCACATTGGACAGAAGTAAATTGGAAATAATACCATTGTGGGTAAACATTCACAAGGTGTCGCTGGAGTATTGGTTTAGCGAAGGTATGAGTTACACTGCTAGCAAAATAAGGAAACCATTAGGATTGGACTAGAATACTGCTTTAATGAAGAAGATAAGGTATGCAAGGATATGAATTGATGTAGATATGTCGAAGAAACTACCAGATAAAATAAGAATTATGAAGTTGAAGGAGACTGGAGAGATGGAAGAAGATGTAATAGGTGTTACTTACATATGGAAACCCAAAACTAAAGAAGAAAAATAGGTATGGAGGAAAAAGGAGAATCAAAAGGGGAAACTAGTATAGGAACAAACAAAGGTAGCAGGGGACAATAATCTAAAGAGGAATCAAGAATAAGAAGGGAACACAACACAAAAGCAAACAACTTAAATAGTGGAAAACAACCTTGAGGGGAAACAAGCTCTAGAGGAAATCACAGAAGTAGTGGAGAGCAACTAGGAAAAACAAGAAAAGTCTGACGCTGGACAGATGGAACGGAACATAGATTTGGAAACCACAAACATAATAAAGAAAGGGCAACAGGTCAATAAGGAGTGGGAGAAAGGAATTGAGGAAGGATTAGTAGGCATCCCAGTTATGGAGAGAGGAGAAGCATCGGGTACAAAACAGATACAAGATCAACTTCACTAGGGTTGAGTAGAAAATGTAAGAGGAAACGATTTGGGAAAAAGAAAAGACATTAAAGATAGCTACTTAGAACATTCAAGGGCTTAATAGCCTGAATAAACAACTTATTGTCGAGGAGTTAATTAAGAAAAACGAGTTAGATTTTGTTGGTTTGTTAGAAAACAAAATAAAGAGGGCCAAGTTGGAGAGCATTTTATGGTTCTTAGATAAGAGATGGAAGGTGATTCCCAACTTGGGATCATCACATGAATGGAAGGGTAGTAATTGGTTTTAATCCTACAAAGGTAGAGATGGTAAATAGGTTAAAGAATGACCAAATAATCCACTGTGACATTCAGATGAAAGAAATTGGTAAGGAGATCCCAGTAACAATGGTTTATGCAGCTAATCACAAGTTCCTAAGGAAGGTGCATGGACAAAAATAATAAGAGTTAGCAACTGTATCAACAATCCATAGATAATGTTAGGGGATTTTAACTGCACTTTAAAATTGACTAAAATAAGAGGGGGAAGAAATTGGCAACAACAAAATTGCCGAAAGCTACAGGAATTGGTGAAGAACACATGATTATCTGACTTGAAATGGTACAGTAATGAGTTTATATGGAACAAAAAACAGTATGGTGAGTGGTATTTCCTCCAAAAACTAGATATATGTATAATGAATGTCAAATGGCTGGAGTAATTTCCATTACGCAGTGCTACTTTTAGGGAACCTAATATTTTGATCATAGCCTAGTAATTGTAAACTTAACAATTCAAGAGTGGAAAAGGAGTGCATATTTTATGATCTTTAATCATCTAATGGATCACTCAGTATTCAGGGAGATACTCAGGCAAGGGATAGAGGTTGAGAGTTGAGGTACTAAGAGCTATCAACTAAGTGAGAAAATGAAGGGGTTAAGGAATCAGCTAAAGAAACCATCTCATGAAACATAAAAGCTTGAATGAATAGAAATAGACAAAGTACTGGAGGAGTTGAAGGCATGATAGAAAAGCTTATTAACTATCCTAAACGATATGCAGCTAAAGAGAAAGGAAGCTGAGCTAGTTGCTAGGTATAATTAAGTTCTGGTAGATATCAACACAATGTTGAGACAAAAATAAAAAATGACATAGTTAAAGGAAGGGCAGAGGTGCAATAAATACTTCATGGGTTCTATCTTAGCAAGGAGAAAAAAGAATGCCATTAAGTTCTAGAAAGATGAAGCTAAGAATAAGTGTGAAATCCAGGAAAGTAAGAAAAAACTTACTTTTAAATTCTTCTCTAAATAGTATGGCAGTGAAACTACAGTTAAAAAGATTCGAGATAAGGTGGTTGCTCTCTTCAAACAAGTAAATGAACAAAGCAAGGCTGAGTTAATAAAGGAAGTAATAAGGGATGAGAATAAGGAGGCTATATTCTCACTAAACCCTAACAAAGCTCCAGGGCCAGATGGCTATAATGGCCAATTCTTTTAGACAAACTGGAATTTAATTGGGGATGCAATGGTAGAGGCAGTGCAAGAGTTTTTTCAAAAGAAAATGCTTATCAAAGAATATAATAAAACATTTGTGTGTCTCATTCCCAAATAAAGTAATGCCATAAGGCTAGATCACTTTAGGCCTATTGCCTGCTGCAACATTCTTTACAAAACAATGACAAAGATTATGACAAATAGGATAAGAAAGAGCTTGGGAGAGATCACTAGTCCTAAACAAAATGCCTTCTTAAAAAGGAGATCAGTGGCTACTAACATCTTAATTTTCTAAGAACTTCCAGAGGGATGTCAATCTAAAAGGAAAAAGGAAGAATTGTATAATTTAAATAGATCTTGATAAGGCTTATGATCCTATTAACTGGGGTTTTCTATTCAACATTCTAAAAGCAATTGGATACCCACCTCTGTTCAGAGATTGGATAAAGGAATGTGCAATTATGGTAATACTAGGCATTCTAGTTAACGGGGAATCCACTAGGCTAATTAAAGCTAAGAGGGGCTTAAGGCAGGGGGATCCCCTATCCCACTACCTATTCGTACTATGCATGGAAGCTTTGTCCAATCTCCTTGCAAGGAGCATAAGGAACAACCCAGATTTTCAATATCATCATAGATGTAAGGGTATGAAGCTCATACACCTTACTTTTGCTGATTACCTCTTATTGTTTTGTAGGGCAAACAAAAAATCAATAAACATTCTTTTGCGAACAATGAAGAAGTTTCAAGAGATTTCAGGATTAAGAAGCAATCCACTGAAAAGCTCTTTCTATTTATCGAGTAATTCCAATAAAGATGCAGCTTCAGAAATTATAGACATGGGGCTAAACCAAGGAAATTTACCACTCAGGTATCTAAGAGTGCCAAACTCCCAGAAGAAGTTAACTGTAAGGGATGGCAAACCTTTGCTAAACATAATAACTAACAAAATAAATCAATGGAGTGATAGGCATTTAAACTATAGGGGACGGTTCTAACTCATTCAATCAATATTGAGTAACCTCAATAACTATTAATTAACCATTTATCCTTGCCAAAAAGTAACCTTAAGGAAATTAACAGAAGACTTAGAAAATTTCTATGGAATGGCTTGAGACAAGGCAGGAGTAGAGCTAAACTAAACTGGAACAAAGCATACATGCTAAAATATTAGGGAGGGGTAGGTATTAGGTCAACAAGGTTAAGAAGTAAAGATCGTTTGCTAAAAGGTTTATGGTGGTTTTGTCGTAAGAAGGAGGACTTATGGGTGAAATGGGTCCATAGTACATTTATAAAAAATAACAGCATATGGGTTTTAAATATCAAGCAAGAAATATAAGGGACTTTAAAGGAAATTTTAGTGATAAAGTAGTGCATGCAAGACTTAGTGTTCGGCAAAATTGGAAATGGAGATAATACATTTTTTGGTGTGACAATTTTCATAGAAGGGGTCCTCTTTATAAAGTGGAAAAGTTGCATAATCTTAAGCTGGTGGTGAATGTAGAGACTAAAGTTAGCAGGATCATCAGAGGTAATCTATGGGTATGGTCCTTTCATAATAGCAGAAATCTAAATATTCTTATGGATCAGATGCTAAGTTGCCAAGAGAATGAAGAGGATACAATTTAGAAGATTGTCGACAGTTCTGGAAAGTTTAATACTAAGACTTGCAAGGGTATGCCACAGAGGATCAAAGTACAAGGGTAAGATAGAGAAAAATGATATGGGATTCATACATTAGACCAACTCACTCCTTTATTCTTTGGATGGGAATGAATGGAGGGTTATTTACAAGAGATAGATTAAAATTCTTAGCCAATTCAATGAGATGTGAATTGTGTAGGGCATATCAGGAAAGTCTAGAGCATTTAATGCTTAAATGTAGATATTCCAAAGTAATATGGGAAAGAATACATATTTTATTGAACATTGACAGACCTAAGTTATCCTAGGAGGACATGATAAACTAGCTGGGGAATATCAAAATGGAGAATTAAGTCGACTGTAAGGTAGTTAAGGTTAGTTAGGCAACAATGGTATACAACATTTGGCAAGAGAAGAACATGAGGATTTTTAGACATAA
The DNA here is from genome assembly GCA_025629845.1 of Erythroxylum squamatum. Lineage (NCBI taxonomy): Eukaryota > Viridiplantae > Streptophyta > Magnoliopsida > Malpighiales > Erythroxylaceae > Erythroxylum > Erythroxylum squamatum. Next base: position 17,685,803 of record JAOTBA010000009.1, on the reverse strand, counting down.
GAGTAGGAGAATAGAGGAGACTTATCATGAAATAGTACTTCATAACAGGCTGGTTTTGTTAGCTAGAGGTATAGCTATTAATCTTTGAAACAACATGCAGAGACAATGGTCACTATTTTAAATCACAGTGTATTATCTGATTATTAGGAATTGTAATTCTAAGCAATCTTAAATCCTTTTTTCTTAATACTTTAGTTTTGGTGTACCCTTGTATTGTACATAAATAGTATTAACTAATGAAATATCAATTATCTTTCGAAAGAAAATGATAACTTTAGTCTTATTGAAGAAAAGTAGTTCATACGCTCACTCATTTTCCATCTAAAGCACATTAGATTTGACACATTCTAAAAGTAGTGATACCAATTTTCAAGCAAGTTCTCAAGATATCTCATATGCATATTCTATTTTAAATTTTAATTCCAGTTTAATGTCATGCAATGGAATTCCAAATCTATAGTTACTTTTTCGATGCACAAAAAATTAAAATAGAGATATAGATACTTGTAATCTTACGACATGATTATTGTATATCTTTGCACCAATCGAGAAGATGGAAGATGATATCCAATAGAAGGTCAAAGTAATTCATTGATTTTGGGAAGTTTTATCAAGCCAGTGCAAATCCTTCAAGAATATATCTAATTTTATTTTTTGAAAATGTTGATTTCAATATCTTACCTTACAATCATAAAAAATAATCATTAATGGAATGAGATAAAATGATTAAACTCAAAAGCATAGAAGAATTTTAGTGACTTTGAAACATGTAGAAAACAATGTTAATATAGGTTGTTATAGCTTCATTAACGTCAAAGGTTACGCAATTGTAGGATGATAAGCTGAGGGCTCTCTCTCTTTTAGCTTTTTTCCTCTGACCTCTCTCTAAATGTTTTCCCTTTCTACCCTTCCCTCCTTACCAAATTTAGAAACAAAACTCCCGCCTATTCTCCTTGGTCATTGTTCATCCTCTTAGTCCTACTTCTCCTTTGCTTTGCGTAAGCCTACTTGGGCCTAACCAATGGACAACAATGGTATGGCTCCACTCCCTCTCGACTAGGATGCTTTTCTTGGTTTGACAGAATCTATCTTAGGAAAGAAATCTGCTCTTCCCATGCCTGTCAGCAGCTTAGAAGCAACCGGTCTAGGGAACCTTCATCAAACATAGGGGTTTGGAAACAAAAGTGGAACATATAAAACAATAAAGATAAGCTCAAGCATTTCTCTAATGTGCTGAAGGATGGAGTTCTCTCTCCTTCGAAAGAATTGTTACAAGATGGAGTTACTGCTTGGGCTTCTTCCTTAGTTGGCTACTTCTGGAACAAACATCCAGCTTTTCCTTTGGTGAATGCTTAGGCTAATGCTCGATGGGGTAAATAAGGATTATAAAAGACAATGCTTATGAAAGATGGAAACATTTTATTCAAATTCTGTTTCGAACAACATCTGTTGGAGATCGGGTCTTTAGCATGTGGGAGGCCAACCCATGTTCCTGTAAAAATGGAAACCAGGCTTGGACTGCAATAAAGGTAGTATTGAAGTCTTTCCCTTATGGGTTCAATTTCACAATATTCCTCTAGAATTTTGGACTATTGAGGGATTTAGCTACTTAGCTAGTTCTTTAGGTAAATTAATTTGCATGGATTCCCAAACTGCAAATGTAGAGAGAATCTGCTATGCTATGATTGGCATTGAGGTCAATAGAAATACTGACTTGCCTGATAAACTTCCTATCTTAAAGCCTGATGAAACTGGAGAGCTCAACCGTATGGAAATATTTTTATCTTACCCATGGAAACCTTCTGCTACTGAAAACAATGGAGAGAAACTGGTAGAAAATTCAACATTAAATGGTCAGATGAACTGCTCAACAAAAATCATGCTACACAGGAACCAAACCAGTTAACCATACCATGTGACCAAGAAGGGTAGGGGACTTCTCAAACTGATGATCAACCTATTAATGCCATTGAAGCTTGCAACAATTCTAATCAACCTATAACCTAATCGAAAGCCGACGACAGATGCTAAGCACGAACAATTAACAATTCAAAAAAAGTGGACCCCCTTAATCCTCCATTGGAGAAAATTGATGAATAGCCTCCTAACAACTCTATAGCTCTCCACTACCCACAACAATCTATTAGCGTATCAGATTCATCTACTAGTTGCAACTCAAAGCAACCTCATACTACAGAACAGATGGACCATCCTACAATTGATTTAGGAGTATCCAATGCTATTACATAAAAGTCTACTAGTAGTTTTATAAGGCAATTTTCCAGGAGGCAGAATAAAACTAGAGAGGATTCCTGCCTTTGATGATACTAATCTGGAATATCTGAGGGTTTAATAACCTTTATAAAAGGGCTATGGTTAAATACCTTATTTTGGAAAAAAAAGCCTTGTATAATAGGACTATTAGGTCCACGCTTTGCTGAGGTCTCCAAATTTTTGGGTTATGGTTGGGTTATTTTTTACAAAATTATCTTCTCATTACAATGCCCATATACTTTGCTTTTATAATACACATTAAGTCTCAGTTCAAGTGTAAGGAGAAAGCGCACAACACTTGCATTTATCTTGTCTCCTTTTTAGCTCAAATTCCATATTTGAAGTCTCTATCCTCTGCGCTTCTAATTTTCATTATCAACGAGACTTGCTACGACAGTCTTTACAGTAATTAGAGGCCAATATATCCAGACCATGGCTTGTTACTATGAGATTTCAACTGTGTTCTTAACAACACTGAATCAGAGGCTGGTAGGTGGCTTCACTCAATAGCAGGTAGGGAACTTGAATCCTTTCTTTAAAGAGTAGAAGTGACAGAGCTTAGTTTCACTGGTAGATTCCTCATAAGGAACAACAAACAACAGGAGACTGCTGGCAATTCCCTGTTGAATGCTACAAATCGTACCAACTTATACAAAAGCTATGAAGAGTTAAAACAACTCTAAAGATCTTTTCTTCTAGCACTATTAGACAGGTCTAAGAGTGCAAAATGAGGTTACAAACTACTTAAAATGACTGTTACCAATTCCCGCGTGACTCTTAGTTAAGAGCTATTGAAATTCAGAGATTAAATGAATATCAATAAGCTCTCTCCATACATCAGTCTATCATTTAACAGAAAGCCAAGATTACATGGTTGAAGGAGGGAGATCAAAACACTTCTTTTTTCTATGCTTCTTTATTAGCAGGGGGCTAAGAAGCACAGACATGGACACGGACACGGACACGGACACGGGGACACACCAACTTCTAAAATTTGGTGGACACGAACTTGACATATATATATATATTATAAAATTTAAAATTAAGAAAAAATTCAGAATCCGTAATATGATATATATTGATTGATGTATTTCTAGACTTCCAACATCAAGATGTTCATACATATTTGATATTTGATAAGCCCCTCTAAAAAAACATGGAGCATATATTCTATGGAGCATATATTCCATTAAGCAATGTCCGAGCGGTTTCCAGACGTGTCCTGTTGGACCCCGTTCCCGGAGCCCAACGATCGGTTCGAAATCGAAGAATATAAACATAAGCAGGTTTCCTAATTCTTTAACCCTTGAAGACAAGCTCTCATCATCGAACATCTTAAGTTCTAAAAGCGAGCCCACGAAACAATAATCACAAAATTTCAAATTATACAAGTCGATTTACACTTCAGACAACTCGACTTATACAGACAACTCGACTTGTACAGACTGACAACTCGACTTATACAGACAACTCGACTTATACAGACTCACAACTCGACTTGTACAGACAACTCGAGTTATACAGACTCACAACTCGACTTGTACAGACAACTCGACTTATACAGACTCACAACTCGAGTTATCCAAGAGCGGAGAAGTTTGACGAAAACTGATACAAGCCGATTTCTACATCACAAGTCGACTTATAGAAACAGACAAGTCGACTTACGCATCATAAGTCGACTTATACACATCATAAGTCGACTTATACACATAGTAAACTGAACCTGCTACATGCAGAACCAAGGATCACCATGATCTTCCAACCTAAATAGCAATTGACAAACCCAACTAAAACTAAACAATATATCGACCTCCAACCCCACCGTCCTAGTATAAAAATCTTTACCAACTTCATCATTGGCAAAATCCATCTAACACCAATCAAAGAAACATATTCCAAGCAATATACACATTCATCAATCCAATTCTTACAAAGATACAAATTATGCGAAAAGGGGATTTTCAAGTTCTCCCTTCATCCCATTTCAAAGTAGTTTATACAAAGTCAAAGCTTTAAAGTACATATCAACATTGTCATGGTTTACAAAATATACAAAAATGCTCAATGTTTAATATGCTCCCTAAAGCTCTCAAAATCTAGCCAGAATTCTATGCCAAAACTAAATCCCTCTCGGATCCGTCCAAAATGCCAGCAAGGATTTACCGGTCTTCACGATCTTTACCTGAGGAGGAGAAAAACGGGTTGAGCTTGACAGCTCAGTGGCTAAACCATTTATAGCCAATGGCTTCGAGCCACGCAATCAACCAAATACAATTATGTATACACATATACATGTCATCAACCTATATCGCATGTTATACAATCTATCAACACAATTACAATACACATAGCAATCAACACAATTGCAATACACATAGCAATCAACACAATTGCAATACACA
>JAOTBA010000009.1:17669560-17679705 GCA_025629845.1 Erythroxylum squamatum | reverse complement strand
AGTTTTCAATGGGGCGACTGTATATAAAGGTTGGCTAGCAGTAGGGCCTCCTGTGCTTTATAATACATGGGCCAAGCTTACCCATCATAGCAGGCCCATGAACACAGGCCCAATGACACGTTAAAGAGAGAACTATCATTGACATCTAATTAATCGGAGTTTGTACACAATTATGTTTATTATGCTAGTTCACAATTATGATAAAATTCTATCAGAGGCTGCTGAGGCGTCGGTGGTCATGGCAAGTAGTGGGTGTCGATGTGTGAGAGAGAATAAAATATTGGGAGAAATGATATGGGGCGTTGGTGGTGGTGGTGGGTGGCCTGGGTGTGTGTTGGTGCTTGGTGGTGGTGGTCGGTGGGTGGTGGTGGTCGTCAATGGTTGGTCGGTCGAGAGAGATAGTGACAGTTGAGAGAAAAAAGTCAGGTGTGGGAATGAGGTAAAGGAGGAGGAGGACAACAACGCGACGAGTGTTGGTGTGGCGATCGTTGGGGTTGGCGGTGGCAGTGACTGTGAAGAGCAGAAGAACAGAGCTGCGGCGTGAGTGAGAGTGTGAGTGAGGAGATGAGATGAGAGATAGGTTAGAGATGAGAAGAATGCGTCCATTTTAGAGATTTAGGGTTAAAATTTTTATTTTTTTGCAGATATACCCCTAGAGTTTTAAAAATTCCTATTATCGATCGGTACGGTATAAAATAGTTTAGTACGGACCGATATTTAAATTTGGTACACATGACCTCCTATTTTGTACCGTTCTCTGACCGGTATGGTACGAGACGCAAAACCTCGCATTTGAGTACTTAAAATTGAACTATCTTAAAGTACTTGAAATGAACGAAATTACTTGTAACTAATGAAGTTGAAAAGACCAACAACACAGCTACTCTAACTACAATATTGATCCAAGTTCTGATTGAGAATCAGCTGAATACACAACTACTGATTAGATAATTAACGTCAATTCAAAATCTCGAAATCAACAAAAAAATGAGTACAATAGTCTCGTTACCAGATGGTACCATTTTCTTATGCTGTAGTCAAGCAGAGCCGTCAAAATCAACATCTTAGTAACCATGAATGATCTGGGAGCACTTATTCTTGATCCAACGAATGCCATTCTTCAAAGAAGCCTTGACCCTACCTTCCACACCGTACACCTTATATTTCGCAACTCTCCTCTTTCTCTGCATCTCCGGATCGCTAAAACCCCAGGGCTTTGACACGCTCTGTCTCGGCCGATTAGCCCTAGTTGCAGCCGCCAGATCCGGCGACGCCGGCCGAGACGAGTAGATCTGGTTGTTATTCCCAAAGCTCCTCCCGCTCACGATCTCAGGTCTCCTCCCAACTCCGTAGGGCTTTTGACCCGACCCGTAGCGCTCCATCTTCCGTAAAAGAATCGTTCGCGCTTTAAGAAACTTCGGGTTTCATAGAAGTAAAGGGTATAGAAGGAAGCGAATAACGGGGGATGCGTGACTGACTTTTTAAGTTTTGATCTCTGTGCTCGAGGAAAATGTATTAAAAAAAGAAATTTTCAGAAAAAGGTAACAGAATAAATTAGAGAAAAAAAAGGGGCCTTTTCAGTAGCTAGATTCTCGTAGCTGGAAGGAACTCGAGGTTTATGTTCTTTTGGGCAGTGAACAGCCTTGACGTTCCTCTGGATTTATGGTTCTTTACAAAAAGGGACAAAACACGATCAAAGGTGTCTTGTCTCCCTCAACTCATTTAGGATTGTTCAGCTTACCAAACATGTCTGACCGGCATGAAATTTGTTGTTGAGTAATAGTTTGGAATCCATTTTGAGGCTCGCATCCCAATTTTGATACATACAGATGCAGTATTTCAAAACTTCCCCCTGTAAGGATTTGTTTCCTTTCAAGTTCATCGTTTATTCTATTGCCCTCGAACATTGTCTTCGATTATCCCTACAACTACCAGAAAATAAATCTTGGATTTGGACAAAACATTATTCATGACAAATGTTTGCGGATACCAGCTCGAAATCTAATCCGTCATTGATCAGGCAACGCCTGCAACACCTGCCATATAAGTGTACATACATGAAACATCAGCTGATTCAAAACCCTCCGTTATCATAGAATCAGGCATGCAAATTGGACGTGAACAAAGGGTTCAACACCATGAAATTTATGATCAGGATGGAGTTCAACAGAAAAAACAGAGTTATATTTCAAACAAAACTGTCGTAAGACAGTTCGGCTAAACGTAGCCAGAGGGAGTAAGTTTAAGTCGGAGATCAACACCTACATCTTGCTCCGACAAAATCTTAATAGACAATCCAACAGAAGATGTGATGGTGGGAACGTGTAATGGCTGTGGAATACAGATTTGCCGAGAAGGGCACGAGGTTATCAACAATGGTCTTGATCGGTAACGAATTGCTTGTGGCATAAGTTTGGCAACAGCTGCACTATTGTGGATAAACCCTCTTGGACTTGAAGGAGGAGTTGTTTTCACCGCCTGCGAGCTTAGTACAGGCGCCGCTGCCATGAACCGCTGATCACCGTGGTACAGTGCACGTCTTGCTCTTTGGCGCTCTCTCTTGTGTGCATTTTGGTGGCCTCCTAGTGCTTGTGAATTAGTAAAGGCCCTGCGACAAAAATCGCACTCGAATTTTCTGTTGTCGTCCAAGTTTACTGTTTTAGTTAGGATTTCATCGTGTTTAGTCAAGGGAAAACCAAACAGCTTCACTTGTGAGGTAGACCTATTGTCAGATAGCTGGATTGAGGATCTGCTCTTTGCCATTTCCGTCGGAGAAGAACTTATCTTGTTCAATTTGTGTGCTAATGCCTCTATTTATAGGGAACTGGTAAATTGGTACTGAGGACAAGATGAGAAAACTCTGTCTTTTGGTATCTCGTTAATAAAACTTTAGGTGTATATAATATCTGGTAAGGGAACAAGATAGGATCATAAATTTGATAAATTAAATTAACCTTATGTTGGGAGATCAGAGCTAGATTTGATTCGTGTGCAATACCAATGTTTTAAAAATTGGACCGGACATCGAACCGGTCGAAGGAAAGGTTTAAAATTTAGAGGTTCAACCGGTAGTAAACCATTATAAAACCAGCATATAATAAATAAGAAGTAAAACTTATAAAAATAAGTAAAAATAAAATATTTTATTGAAATAAAAATACACCAATGTTTATTATAATTTAACCTAAAAAGTATTAGAAAATAATTGTGTATATTATTGTCAGGGAAAAAGTATACAACTTAAATAATTCTCATTATCAATTGTAATAAAGAAGACGAGCAGCAGCAGAATAGATACGTAAAAGACCAACAAATGTTACTTACTTATTAAACTTTGCTCCAACAATTGCTCCACTTTACATAGCCTAACTGAAATATTGCTAGTTTTCAATTTTGGTGCTTTAGATCAACAAATTGAATAGTTGAAAGAGTTTATATAACTCAACTATCAAAACCAGAAATTGATACGAAATAGAGTTCTAAATATTACAAAAATTGATATGAAATAGAGTTTTAAATGTTACAGAAATTGATATGAAATAGAGTTCTAAATGTTATAAAACTTATCACTACCAGAAATTGATATGAAATAGAGTTCTAAATGTTACATAAATTGATATGAAATAGAGTTCTAAATATTACAAAAATTATCACTACCAGAAATTGATATGAAATAGAGTTCTAAATATTACATAAATTGATATGAATTAGAGTTCTAAATTTTACAAAAATTGATATGAAATAGAGTTCTTAATGTTACAAAAATTGAAACCTTTTGAAAATCTGTAGTTCTGTATAGTGACAGACCAGTTGGACCGGTTTGACAAAAAACCAGACGGATGATTCAAATTATTTACTTCCAATTTCAATGGAATTTGTCGTTGATGAAAAAATCACTCAAAACTAGCAAAGTTTCCTGTCATCTCTTCTACGGATAACTAGGGAGTTTTGCGTGTAAGTTAGGTTTGTCGATTCTTTTAACATTGGATAAAATAATGAAGTTCATGAGTAGTGGATGATTCACTGATAATGTTCAAAAAATTTTTTCCTTTACTCTGTATTTTATTTCGTGATCATTAATTTTCCTCCTCTTTAGAACCCAACTTGGACAATACGAATATGTGAATGGGAAAAAGGCAATTCCAAGATTTTCTCGAAAACTTCAAATATTTCCATTTATTTTAAGGATCATAATTTACGCACAAATAAAATATTTTGGATTTCTCAAAATGAATTTTCGATAATAGCTTTATCTAGAAAAGATGTACGTTGGGCTACATAATATGCTTTTGAGAAACAAGCTTTCAAAGTTAAAACTGAATAAAGACACGATAGACCGAGTTTGTTGTGTATTACTAACACAAGCTGGTTTGTCAAGGTACCTCCATCGAAATCCATCCTTCCATTACAAAATTCAAATTTCCAAATTTCCTTTAATTTTTTTTATATTTTTAACAAAGAAACTAATTAATTAAACTCTAGTAATTATTTCATACAAATTACTTTTTTTTTCAATTCGCTTAATCGTTATATTTATCTCTTTTAATAATTTCTTGTTAAACAATTTTTATTTCTAGCATATCAAAGAGAACATATTCAACAGTTATACATACATTAAGTTATCAAATTATGAAGCGTTTTTAATTTGGCAGGTGAGAACGACAACGACGACGATTTAACGCATGAGAAGTCCAATTTTCCAAAGAATGTCCATTTGAGGGCAACTATTCTTTTCAACATAAGATCAACTACAGGAATCCAGGTGACTTAATCCAAAAATATCATTGCCCGGAAGGTTTTTACAAGGTTTTAAAAATCGGACTGGACTGTCCTGTCCGACCAAAAAACTTTGAACCGGCTGGTTTTTATACATAGGGGTTATTAGGTGAAACCGAACTAAACCACTAATCGATTCAAGCTTTCTCTGGTTGGACCAGACGGTCCGGTCCGATTTTTAAAACCTTGTGCTATACAATAAATATGAAATTTTTTGTATAATTTTTAAAAGTCAACATCACTTAATGTCAAAAAAAAAGTCAACATCACTTAAAATTCATACTTTATTTCGAAGTTTGATTCTTTTCTTGTCATTTTTTTAACCATTTCTAAAATTGCCTCATCTTAATTACCATAGGCACTCAAGTCCTTGACCTCGAACGGTATCTATAGAATGTGTTGAGAGAACTATATAAGTATTGGAAAGAAGGTTAGGCAAGAAATGATTGTTTCTTTGGAACTTAAGCCTATTTATAATAATTTTTGAAAATTTTAGTATTTTAATTAAAATAAAATTATATTTTCAATTAAGCTTTAATTAAAACTAATTGTGCCCAAATAAAATCTAATACCTCATATTGATACTTATTTATTAAATATCTCATAAACTTTATAATTAAGTTTCTCAAACTTTATAATCAATTTTAACTTGAATAAAACACCTTCTCTTTTAAACTCATTCTTTATGTGTGACCTATATTAAACTTCTTTAATTTATCTTTAGTTCTCTAATTAAATAATGTATATTTATAGATCAAGATTGACATCTGATAATGCATCATGATCACCCAAAAGAATGTCAAAGTAGTTTTGAATAACCTTTCTGGGTATAATTTTCATATAATTTAATCATTTTATCATACAATGTTTCGATTAGACATAAAGCATAGAAATAATGTCTACTCTATTTGAGTCTAATCATATTAGTTCTCCACTATTAGTAATTGATTCAATTAATAACATTTGAAAACTATCTTCAATTGTCATTCCATCTTAGGCAAAGATTTGCCGAATCAATAGTAAACGAGAATAGTGAAACATTCTCTTTAATCACTTTAGGATGATGAATCCTATTATAATCATTCAACTATATTTATATAGTTTATGCTATATACAATGACTACCGATTGATCTACTCTTTACTATAATAGGTCAAATGGTCACTTATACAATCATCATAATGAGAATTTTTATAGGCATACAAGTAATGTTCCTAATAGATTTCTCATATAGGGTTAGTTTAGTGTGCTTGTTTTCTAACAAGTACCAAATCATTTATTTAAGTATCTTCATAATTTAGTATATGAGATTGACTACTTATTTCATAAGGAAAAACATAACATGTGCTAGTTCTTTACATTTTATTAATGTCCAATCTTAATAGAATAATGACCAAGAACAATTGCGAGATAATTCATAATGCAATATGAATCTCATAATTATGGTCTTTTTATAATTTCATTTGCAACATAAATTTGCCCTATAGACTTTATCAAATACATCTGAATATTTATAAGATAAAAAAATGTCTGTAAATAATTATGTAATTAAACTATAACTAACCAACTAGTTGTCGGACATAAACTAATACCTTATATACCATAAATTATTTTTTGATGTATTAATAAAGATCGCTAAACTAATAGATATATAATCTTATTTTATTTTGTTCCCACTCAATGTTACATCTTCAAATACTTAAAAGATAATTTATAAAATCTCTCTAACCATTTGATCTTCTTAAATGAAAATAAGAAGATCAACATAATTAGTAAAGTTAAATATATTGTTTCTACTAAGAAAATATATAGAATAAGAATGACATATAAATAGAAATAACAAAAATATAAAATATTTTTAATGAGGTTCAGTTAATTAGGTGCACTTATGTTTTTAGGAGTTAAAAGTGGCTAATTCTCTATTGAATTAATTTGATGGAGATTACAAATCTTTTATATAAAAACTAGGTTTATATAATTATATAAATTCTAATCGATACAATCTTATACAACTTATCGCCTTACTAAACTTAACTTAATTTAAACATGATTCTAATAAGTCTTAAAATCCTTTCAGAATTTGAATTCCATTAAAAATGCATTTTTGTATAAGATTGTCTATTGTAAACATCATGTCCCAAGCTGTGTATCTCATTATTTCTTTTCAAAACATGGACAAAGGTATTGACACACAAGTGCCCTAAGTCGTGGATCTTACGCCCTCAAATCTTCTGTACCCTTTACCCTGTACCAACCCTGTGCCAAGCCATCTTAACCCTTCATTTATGTGGGACCTATATAAATAGAGGGTTGAGATGACTTGGCACAGGGTTGATACAGGGTAAGGGGTACAGAGGATCACGTCCCGGATCTTACTGCTTCTCTATGTACATAGACACGGGCTCCAATATGCTCATGCTCCAAATTGTGTCCTCTTTGAAAATCTCTTAACCATGCTAACATACTCTTGTTCTAGCCCATATCATCACTTTTTTTTTTCAGAGTAGAACACCCTTTGACACACAGTCATATTTACCTAAAAACTTCCAAGAAGTGCTCATTCTTTTTGAAACTTCAAGATTGTATACTTGTATATATGAGTCATACACAACAATCTCTACCTTAATAAATATACCATTGTTTTAACCTCTTCTAACAATTCAAGACATTAATCAAGTTCGAGCAATTTTGGAAATTGCCCTGATAATTGACTTTGTGAACATGTCAGCTACATTATCAATAGTGTGAAACTTCTTTAACAAGATCTCTCTATATACAGTCAATTCCATGATCTTATGAAGCTTCACATCTACGTGCTTAGTCTCTGTTTGATACATGTAATTCTTTGTCAAATGCATGACAATTTGACTATTATAGTGTATTCAAACTCCCACCTTAATTTATGCTCACTTCCTTCACTATGCTATTAAGTCATAATGCTTCCTTAGTAGCCTCTACCACTGCCATGTACTTTACTTCAATTATAAAAAATGTATCCATAGACTCTAATGTTAATTTCTAACAAATAGGCCCTTTTACAAGAGTAAAAGCATACTATAAGACTTTCTATTATCTAAATCTCAAGTGTAGTCTGAATTTATATATTCTATAACCAAAGGGTCACCTTACTGATTGCTATACACATTCTCATGATTTAATACAACTCTTAAGTACATAAACACCCACTTGTTGCTTCTTAATGACATCTTTCATATTTCAACATGTACTTACTAAATTGACTAATAAATGAGCCAAATTCAGCTTGTTACAAATAATTGCATACATTAAATATCCACCTATTCTAGCATATGGAACCTAAAGACATATCATTAACCTTTACATCTATTCTGAGGCACTAGTTTGGGAAATGTTTGAATTGATTTGCCAATGAAGTACTCAGATTTAGAGTTTTCACATGTTTAACCTTGTTTATTTCAAATTTGTCTGATCCCTTCACAATGTAGTTGGAATGACATAAGCTAAAGTTTCTAAAGCTCATATCCCTTTAAGTATCCATTTCTAGTATTTTTTAAGTAGTACTAAAATCTTTCATCTTAATTTTTCTTCCAACAAGGCCTTTAGTTCAATCATACTCTTTACAATAATTAATATATCATCAATATGTAATAATATAAAAATAAGTGATCCATCGTCAAGGCTTTTAATGTATACACAAGAATCATATTCACAACTTATATAGCCAATTCAGATCATATATGAGTCAAATATTTATATGGAGATTAATTCAAGTAATAAAGTGAATTTTTTCAATCTACATATTAGATACTCCTTTCCAGGTTAACCAAATCGTTAATGTTACTTTATGTAAACTTGTTCCTTTAAGTTACCATAAAGAAATATTGCATTATTTCCATCAACTCTAAGTGCATTCTAAACTAGCTACCAACACCATCAAAGTCCCTAATAGAAGGATGGAGAACCATCAGGGAAAATATTTCATTATAATCAATCCTCTAACGTTATACATATTTGTTCACTATTAGTCAAGTTTTGAACGTTTTTCTTTCTTGTGTAATAAATCCACCTCCTCCACTATTGCTTTCATCCATCTATCTTTCTCCTAATTGTTCAAACCTCCTAAAAAATAGTTGGATCCTTATTGCTTATAATGAGTGTGAATGATACTGAGTCTTTTCAACTATATCTATTTGGTGGCATAATTAGGAATGATATTTTTGGCTCAATGCAACCCAATATAGCCTAAACACCTCCACGAAAAGAATATCATTTTAGTAACAGTCTAAGTATACTCAAACCACATGTCCTGAGTCATGCTTGGCTTTAAGTTAAGCTTGGGTTACATGTAATAAGAGTTAAGTTAAGCCTGGCCAGAGATAAGCTTGATCCATTACCATCCCCATGATTAATGGTACGCCTTATTTTATCAGTGACTATAATATGTTGATGCTCTTCTCTTGACATCGTTCTTAAACCATAATTTTTATCCTTTTTTAAGACTGCTTCAAGTTGATCTAGTTCCATTTGTACCATATTATGTTAATCCTAACATATCCTTTCCATATAATTTCCTTAATCAAGGTTACATCCCTACTTATTACCATCTATAGTGTTGGGTCCTAACAATTGTATCCCTTTAAACACTTTGGCCAAAAGTATATTTTGAACCTTAATGTTTACGTCAAAATACAACTTTAATCCTAAATTTTGAAGCTTTCAATTTGAGCCCTAACGTTTACAAAATGTTCAGAATAGACCCTAAGTAGATGAAAATTTCAATAGAGTTAAATAATTGTGAGTTAAATATCATGTCAGAAATGATGTGACATTATTTATTATTTACCAATCCAAAAGTGAGCTCCTCTGCCATGTGGCAGAGTAGGACCCATTATATAAAATTATAAGAATTTATTTACATTAATTTATATTTGTACTAAATTAAGGAATTCACTAACTAGGAATTCAATTCTTTTGCAAGTGTCCTTGTTGCAAGAATCACATGCATTCTCATATATGCGTATCAACTAAGTTGAGTTCCTAAAACCTACTCCTTTCGTCTTATAGTGAGGATCAATCTCTTGATTTCTACTACTACCCCATTATTTAGGAGAAAAATTTATGGGGTTTATATGAAACTCATATTTGAAGTGAATCACACGTTAATACAAGACTTAATAGTGATATGCAAATGCACAAGAAGGGGGGGTTGAATTGTGTATTCTTTTTCGGTAAGCCCCTTCGTAAACAAATTTGTTAAAAGAAACTTGTTCTTTTTCACAAGAACTACTGAAAATCAAAGTTGTAAAATATTTTTGAAAACTTGTGTAAAACTAGTAAGATCGAAAATTAAACGTTAAGAGAGATTGAGAGTTGAGGGTTGAGAGATTTCGA
>JAOTBA010000009.1:17651784-17669460 GCA_025629845.1 Erythroxylum squamatum | reverse complement strand
AAGTTATAGTAATTCTGAACCAAACAAGTTTTCTTTAAGAAGGGTTTAACGAAAAAGTTAACACAATTCAACCCCCCCTTCTTGTGTATTTGCTTATCATTGTATTAACGTGTGATTCACTTCACAGTACCCCAAACATGGCAATGTTAGCCAAGCAGTCAAGTGGTTGGAAGAAAGGAGGGAGGAGTACTGTCAACTCTAGCAAAGGATCCTATCTCAAGAAGGAGGATAAATACTGTGAAAAATGAAAGAAGAATGGACATACCTTGGAAACTTGCTTTAAAATCCATGGGTCCCTGAATGGTACAAGGAACTTACTACACAGAAGAAAAAAGGGAGGGAAAATATGGCTCACACAATCGACAGTCTTGTAGATACCACACAAGAGCAGAGTGAAGAAAAACCATGGAATGGACAAATATCATCTGGTCTTGCCGATTTTATTCAACAAGAGATAAGTAAAGCCATCAATGGGAAGACTACTGGGGAGGTAAACTATTCAGGATATCAACATTATGCAGGTAATGTTACACATTCTGTAAACACAGATTTTAATTATATTGATTCTTGGCTCATGATTCCGGTGCCTCCACACACATGACAGCAGACCTAAGACTTTGCACTAATTATGTGGCTAATGATAATACCTACGATCATGTGACTCTTCCCGATGGAACTAAACAAGAAGTGGCTCACATTGGCCAGACACAAATAGGGGATAACATTGCCCTCAAAGAGATCTTACATATACTTCACTTCTTCAAGAATTTATTATCAGTCAATAAACTCACCACACAGAATGAGATTGCTGTTGTTTTTCTCTCTAACAAGTTGTTTTTGTAGGACCTTTGGACTAATAATGCTATGGCAATCATCAAGGCACTGAATGGACTGTATGAGCTAAATCCAGAAAATTTCCTACCTCCAAATAGCCTAAAAGGTCCCTCTCTAGAGTTTTACAAAGCTAAAAATGTTGCTCTCAATGTTTCAATTAGTTTTGATTTATGGCATTCTAGATTAGGGCATGTATCCAAAGAAAATTTGCAGCAGATCAATGAAGTAAAGTTTTCCATTCACTGCAAACATCAATGTCAAGTATGTCCTTTGGCTAAACAGCATAGAAAACTTTTCCCTAAGCATGAAATACACACAAGCAGACCTTTTGAAATCATCCATATGGATCTATGGGGACCTTATAATGTTTCTACTATGGGCGGTTCACACCACTTTCTTACCATTGTAGATGATTTCATTAGAGCTACTTGGACTTTATACTAAGACACAAGTACCAAAAGCAGCTAACCGTACTGCATTTCCTTAAAAACATTGAGAGACAATTTGATACCAGAATTTTGAAAATACAGACAGACAATGGAAGAGAGTTCATAAACCAGGAGTGCAATAACACTTTTAAGGAGATGGGAATTCAACACCAAAAAAGTAGTCCATACACACCACAACAAAATGGAGTGGTGTAAATCAAACACAAGCATCTTCTTCAAATTACTAGAGCCTTACTTTTCCAAGCCAAATTGCCTAGGGGGTATTGGGGGGAAGCATTGTTAACAACTACATACCTGATAAACCGAATCCCAACCAAAGTCCTGGGGTGGATGAGTCCTTTTGAAAAGCTACACAAAAGAAAACTCAATTATGAACACCTGAAAATATTTGGTTGCCTTTGCTTTGCCCTAGACAAAACACCAAAAAGAACAAAATTGTATCCTAGATCAAAAAATTGCATATTTCTTAGATATATGCCAGATTACAAGGCCTATAGGGTTATAGACCTAGACACTAAAACAGTGTTCGTATCAAGAGATGTAATGTTCTATGAGAATGTTTTCCCTTTTGCAGATAGTACTACAAATGCCACAAAAGAACCTGAACCCTTGTTTACTAGTACCTTGACCAATGAAGATGCAGATTACCCCACACAAATGCCAACCATGACTACCACCCCTCTAACCGAACAAAACTCCTTGCCATCTGATTATGAGCTACCTGATTATGCTCAACCAAACAACTCCCCAGACCAAAATTTACTACCCACTATTCCCACACAAAGGAAAAGCAGCAGACCACACACAACCCCCAAATACCTGCAAGATTATGTCCTCCAAACCACAGCACATCAATCCATTCACTCCCTTGATGTTTGTAATGTAGCATTACAAGTTTGTTGTCCTGCAAGAACCAGTAATGAAGGATTGAGGATGTTGAACATTAAACACAGTAATAGCTACAGCAGTTATATAGGTAATGTCTCTAAAATATTTGAACCTCTATCTTATGAAACTGCTAGTAAAGACAAAAGGTGGATGCATTCTATGAACGAGCAACTGTCTGCCCCTGAGAAAAATGACATTTGGAAGCTTACAGAACTACCTAAGGGGAAGAAGGCCATAGCTTCAAAGTGGGCTTATAAGGTGAAGTACAACTCAGATGGAATAGTGGATAAATTAAAGTCCAGACTTGTAGCAAAAGGGTTTTGTTAAAGACAGGGAACTGACTATTCGGAGGTTTTCTCCCCAGTGACAAAGGTAGTGACAATCAGAATGTTCATAGCTATCGTTGCCTCTAAACAATGGCTAATACACCAATGTGACATCAATGATGCTTTTCTTCATGGTTATCTAGAAGAAGAATTATACATGCTACCACCACAAGGCTATACCAAAGCTAAGGCAGGACAAGTATGCAAGTTAATTAGATTAATTTAAGGATTAAAACAAGTTGCGAGATAATGGAACAAAGAGCTATCCTCCAAACTGTCCTCAATGGGGTTCATTAAATTTGAAGCATATCACTGCCTATTTACTAAGGGCACAAAGGATGACTTCATGGCAGTAATTATATACGTGGATGACATTTTGATAACAGGTGCAAATGAGGAACAAATGGAGACGATTAAGAAGACATTGAACGCAAAATTCACTATCAAGGATTTGGGCTATGCAAAATTCTTTTTAGGAATTGAAATTGCAAGAGCAGAGAGTGGAATGGTGCTTACCCAGGGTAAATATATTCGAGACATATTGCAGGAAACCAATTTACTGGATTGTTCCCCTTGTGCAACACCCATAGTCCCTGGAACAAAATTAAATGTTGAAGAAGGTGAGTTACTTGAGAAACCAGAAAAGTATTGGTGGGGAAATTACAGTACTTAGGGTTTACAAGACCAAATATTACGTATGTTACATAACAACTCAGCCAGTTCATAAGTAACCCTAGGTTACCGCACTGGGAGGCAGCTAAAAGAGTACTGAAATATCTTAAGGGGACTCAAAATTTAGGGATTTTTTATGCAAAAAAAGACACCCCTCACCTTATAGCATACTCCGACTCGGATTGGGGAAGTTGTGTCTTTTCCAGACGCTCCTTGACGGGCTTCTGTGTGTTCCTAGAATGATCGCCGATCTCCTGGAAAACAAAGAAACAATCAACAATGAGCCGTTCTTCAGTCGAATCGGAATACAGAAGCTTAGCCTCGACCACCTGTGAACTAAAATGGATAACCCAGCTGCTCCAAACTTTTCAGATCCAGGTTCAAAAACCCATACCTTTATATTGTGATAACCAAGCCACCATCTACATCTCGAAAAATTCGATCTTCCACGAGAGAACGAAGCATCTTGAGATTGACCTTCATCTAGTTTGTGACTGTGTGAACCTAGGGTTCCTCGAGTTGCAACACGTGAGCACCACTAAGCAACTCGGAGATCTGTTTACAAAAGCTCTTCCCGTACGAATGTTTTTGAGTTTGGTTTAAAAGATCGGGGTTGTTGGTTTTCAACCAAACCACCGACTTGAAGGGGGCGTGATGAAACACCCAAATGAAGTCAATAACTCTGGGCTAGATACAAAATAGTTGGCCCATTATCTTTAGTCTCTGTTTTACTTTCTTTGTCCTTTTCCTTTTTCACCACTGTCTGACATTGTATATAGCATTTGAGGTGGTCTTTGTACAGCTAGCTGATACGGTAGTTAGAATTTCCCTTGATTCTAGGAAACCCAACCAATAGAAAAGGGCTATGGGGTGTATAAATAATTGTCTGAAAGCCCAATACAAATATGAAAGATTTCTCTTTCTTCACCTACGTTTCTTATTATTAAATGTCACTTTAGATTATTTATCAATCATAAAAATATACGAAAATCTAATTTATAGTATTTGATGTCCTTTAATATGCTTCGTTTGTGAAGTTTTGTCATCTTTCACTCATTGAGATGACCCAGCAAAACATCTTATAAGCTAACACTATCATCATCTAACTTTACTACAATAACCTATTTATATACAACTATGTTCTCTATTAGTTTGTGGATGTTTCTAGCTAGCCTTGGCCTTTTTATTATAGTCAATGCACCATTTATCACCTTAATATTGTCTCAGTCAGTTATATTGTCAAAAGCGCTCACATGTAAGGTGTCCAAAGAGATCAAGTTCTTTCTCAAATATGACACATTCAAATATTGCATGACATCCTGACATCAACATCAAACATTTTGATCATAAGCTATCATATCGTGGTGATTTCTCAAGTTTTATCATCCTAAATACAAATATACCTAAGTTACTTGATATGTTTAACACAAACCAAACCAATCCTTATTTAATGTTGTATGATGTGAGAATCTCGTAGCCAAAATCTACGAATCCTATAGTTGATGGGTTGAAATGTAGAGCATATTAGCATAATTAACAAATCGTCAAATTTCCTTTTATCATCATGTCTTTTCTTGTTTAGACAGTCCTTCCTAAAATCTCCAATTTGCTCGCACTTATAGTATTAGACTATTTTCATACTTTTGAAGTTATATCTAAAACCCCCCTTTCACGAGTCATGCTTATACTTCTTCCTCCTACTATCATAGTTTCCCCTTACATATAGTCCTTCAACTTGAGAGCTTTCGCCAGTATTAAGTTTCTATTAGATGTGAGTCAATAACGCAATAGTCATGTCTTTCACAAAAATTGTCTGATTACCTAATATGAGAGTAGTCATCGAATATTCATACGATGTAGGTAAAAAGAAAAGTAGAATCATTGCTTATCTTCATTCGTTATGGTCACCTCAAGTTTTAATAGTCACTGACTATTTGGTTGAATGCATTGATATGTTCTTCAAGATCTATTCCTCATAAACAAGTTGTATATAAAGTAATATACAAGTTGAAGATGTATAAAGAAATAGATCTTGAAGAACATATCAATGCGTTCAACCAAATAGTCAGTGACTGTTAAAAGTTGAGGTGACCATGACGAATGATATATATATACATAGTTATCCTATTAGGGAGCGGGCAGGGACAGGGAAAGAGCTGAGGGAAAATATGATTTTTGCAGACTGCTAGCTAGTTACATCACCAGGGGAAGGGGAAAGCTCTTCAAGAAAAGAGGTCACTCCTAACCTTGCAAAGGCACAGCCTGTTTGAGAGTAGATGGGACTGAAATCAGCTGGTAGCAAAGGAAATGGTAGCCGTTCTTTGTATAATTGCTTTTAGTTTTTAGTTGATACACACACACAGACACACACACACACATATCCACAACAAATGCAATCTCTATGACGTGGTACATGACCTTGTTTGACGTAAAAGTTTTATTGTTCTAACCGATTGCGCATGTAACTATTCCTAATCGAGCTCATCCATATCTTTCAACTTATTCTCTTGTAGCCCCTTTGGCATACCTTGTTGCATCAATAAATTCTTCACTCTTCATTGCCATATTTTAAAATTGTCAGTTTTATTGAACTTTTCCGCTTCAATCTTTGCAATTAAAATCATTGTTACCTTAGTTATACTCGGATATTACTTATTGAGAAAATATAGGCTAACAAGAATAGAATAGAAAGAAAAACAATAAGAATATAAGAAGATTTCTAACGAGGTTCCATTAATTAGGTGTACTTACGTACGTCTTTGATAGCTAATAACAACTGATTTTCTAAAGAAATAATTTGAAGATTATACAAGTATAATTGTATAATTGTATGTAGTTATATAATTTTATACAAGTATAATTCTATGTAGACTAATTTTATACAAGTATAATTATTGTATGTAGTTATATAATACAGACTTATACATCTTGCCCCTTTACCAAATTATTCTAACTTAAAGCATTATTCTAATATGGAATCTTTCTAGCGTTACAACTTCATCAAAAAATACATTTCCATATAAAGTTGATTATTATGTACACGGTCTTAGATATGGCCATATTCTAGGTCGTATATTTCACTATCTTTTTCAAAAACATGGACATAGATTCTAATATGCTCGTGCCCCCATGCTATAGATCTTATTATTTTTCTGCACATATAGACGTAAGCTTCAACACGTCTGTGTACGAAATTGTCTTCTTCAAAAAAATCCCCTACCACATCAATATTGTCGTGTTCTAATTTATATTTTCACCTTTAATTTTCAAAAAACACGTTCTAACAGACAACCATATTTATCTAAAGAATTTTGAAAAAAATCAAAATTGTATGACCGTGCATAGAAACCATTCACAACCGTTTCTTATTATTATCCGGTCATCATATCGGACCTGGAATCATGCCTAGGAATGGGAAAAAAAGTCCTACTCGCCAAGTGTAAATCATGCATTAACATCCTGACAATGATTGATTCTATCTGAACGCCAGGAATAAGTCATATGGATCTTTGGCGGTGATCCTTGTTTCATTCTTGACAGTTGTGATAGTAAGGTTGTCTGTCACCTTCAAATTATGTGAACATGTCATGTTGGTGTTGGCGTAAAGGCCTAGTCATGATAATAAATCTATGCCTGGCCTTGATTCGAAAAATACACATACTCTTGCCGCATGTCCCCACCTTTGGCTCCGGAATTGCTTTGTCGGATCTCTTTAATATAATAAATGGAAAAACAAACTCAGAACATTAAAAACCATAAAACGCTAGGTCTCTCAGAACCTGGAAAAAGTCAGTTCAGTGCGGGAATTCGGAGCTCGATGGTAATTGAAATTTGAAGTACAACACACACGGGAATAGCTGAAGCGTGGAAGCGAGGCTTAGAACAAGAGACCTGACGTTCTAATCCTAATATTGGCCAAGGAGCTAAATCTTTTGTTGTACATTGAAGATGATACTTCATTACCACCGTTAGAATACCATCACGTGTCAGCTTGTTGTTTGTAAGTTGATAAGATGGTTTTTGTCGGCCACCCAACTGCGCATGCATGGACACTTTCAATCGTAGACTACCACGTCTAGTGTAAGTCATGCTTCAGTTCATATTTCCTCCTGTAAATGTATCGTGTCTTTGTAAACATAATCTCATGACAGGATTTAAAAATTCACGTAACTCACATGTATGTATTTATATTTAAAATTCTATTCTTTTATAGACATGGAGTTTCTAAATATTAACCTTTCTCCACTGCTCAGTAATGCTGAAATGATTTATAGACGTAAGCTTTTTATCTAATCGGTCTCTTTCTTAAATTTTCAATCTAAAAGGATAGTATTTTATGAGAGGACAAAAACTTATTAGGCAGAGATAGAATCCTAACATACTTTTAAAAATGACAATCATCAATCAATTTTAAAAATTCCCATTATAATGTGCTAAAAGTTCAAAGACTCATTTATTAAATTATTAAATCCCTTAAGTGTCTTTTTAACATATGAGTCACTTAAAGGATTTATTTCCAACATTTTCTCATTTTACTTACTTGATTTTATGTAGTCTATTTGATCAATAATTTAAACAATCATAATATACAATAGTCATCATTCATATATACCATTATCATCAGTAATAATAATCAAGTTTAAGACTAATAAAGTTCATAAAGGACATACACCATTAATTCAACATGCTTCCTTCTTGTATCACTATACTAGTCATTCTCCATATTTATGATTATAAATGGAAAGCATATAATGGGATTTACCATTCAGTTCTATTTTTAACAACAAATATTGCAATCAAATACATACAAGAAACACACAAAAATACATTCATTAAAGCACAAAGAGTGTCAAATATATAATAAGAGCCAATACAATAGTACCATCTACTAATCGTCAGAACATATAACACTCATATTCTTTACATGACTAGAGAACATTTTGGGCAGTAACTCCTTTGTTAAAAGGGTTAACAAACATAAGATTGATACTAACATGCTCTATTGGTACTTTACGTTTTTGAACCTCCTCTGTAATGACAAAGTATTTCAGTTTCATATGTTTAGTACATTTGAAATAATTCTCATTCTTGGAGATGAAAATTGTTGCAGAATTATTACAACAGATTTTCAGTAGCCTGGCTATATTGTCGATAATCCCAAACACTGAAACAAAGTTTCACAACCATTTAGTCTTAATCATGGCCTTAAAATATGCCATAAACTCAACCTCCATAGTGGATGCAACAATTACATATTGTTTCACACTATTCTATAAGATGACTCCTCCAGCAAACATACAAATGTAGTCAAAAGTGGATTTTCTTATATCTATACAACCATCAAAGTTTGAATATGAGTATCTAACCACCTCAAGGTGATTAGAACTCCTACAAGTAAGCGTGTGTTCTTTAGTTCCCTGTAAATATCTCAAAACTTTCTTTATAGCTTTCCAGTGATCCATACTAGGATTACTTTGGTATGTCCCCAACATCTCCATTGCAAAACTTATGTCTAGTCTCATATATACATGTCTAAACATACATTAGGCTCCTAGCTAGATATGCATGTGGAATTGATTCCATTTGCTTCCATTCTAAGTCATTTTTTGGACACTGCATGATGCTAAACTTGTTCCATTTTTTAATTAAAATGGGTGATGTTGAATACTTTTCATCCTAGATCTATATAATACTTTATTAATATATGCTTTCTGCGACAAACCTAACAATTCTTGTGATCTATCACATAATATTTCTATTCCTATCACATATGTTGCCTTGCCTATATCTTTCATTTCAAAATGACTAGAGAGAAATTTCTTAGTCTTATTTAATAGACCAAGATCATTATATGCAAGCAAAATGTCATCAACATACAAAACTAAAAAATAGACTTACTCTTATTGACCTTTAAATATGTCACTAGTCAACAGTGTTTCTTTTTTAATTTCAAAGGAAGCAATAATATCATTGAACTTAAAATACCATTGTCGGGAAGCTTGTTTAAGTTCATATAATTACTTCTTCAGTTTACGCACTAAGTGTTTATTTCCAACCTTTATGAACCAATGGGTTTACATAGACTTCTTCTTTTAAATCTCCATTTAGAAAGATAATTTTCACTTCCATTTGGTGTAATTCCAAATTATAATGCGCTGACAAAGCCATAATAGTTTTGTGTGAATCCTTCTTACAGACTTGTGAGAATGTCTCCTTATAATCAATATCACCTTTCTGAGTAATTCCTTTAGTAGCTAGTATGACCTTGTAATGTTCTAGGTTATTAAAAGAATCGCATTTGGTTTTAAAGAAACATAAACAACTACTTCTCTTGTAACCTTCTGGCAATTCTGCAAGGTTTCATACTTTATTCTATTTTATATATTTGAATTCATCTTTCATGGCATCTAACCATTTATCGAAGTTTTCACTATTCATGGCTTATGAAAAGGTCACTAGGTCTTTCTCAATTCCCATGTCATTTTCAAACTAATGAAGATATACCACATAATCATAAGAAATAGTTGGTCTTCTTTCTCTTTGAGACCTCCTTAACGATATTTGTTATGGTTCTTTTACTATAGGTTTATTCACTTTATGTTAAATTTCATTATAAATGGTGGGTTCATTAATTTGTTATTCTTCATAATTATTAGGTGGTTCAATAGGTTGTGAAACAAAACTTGCGTAGGTGTACAAGCCACATAGACTTGCATAGCCATAAGGGCATCTATTCCTATTTCTTGAATATCCATTTTTTGCGGCGTTTCACTCCCACTAGTCTCACTATGTTCAATAAACCTTACATTACTACTTTCCACAATTATTATAGTATGCTAGGATAACAAAATATAAACCTTTTAGATTTCTCTAGATATCCAATGAAATAGTCACTGATTTTTTCTTGCATCCAGTTTCTTTTCGTGTGAATTATAATGTGAAATTTCTTCCTGGCAACCTCAAATATACAAGTGCCTTAAATTATATTTCCTTCCAATCCATAGTTCAAAAGGAGTCCTTGAAATTGCCTTACAAGGAACCCTATTTAATAAGTACATGACAATTTTCAGAGCATAAGTCTACAAGGAAGTGGATGAAAATGAATTATACGTCATACTCCTAACTAGATCTAACAAAGCTCTATTATGTCTTTCTGTCACACCATTTTGTTGTGGTGTGCCTAACATTATGTATTACGCAGTAATACCATATCTTTCGATGAATTTAGCAAAAACACTAAGATTTTAACCATTTTCACCTTACTTACCATTATATCACTACTTCTATCAAACCTGACTATTTTCACCTTTCTGACTAATTGCCTTTCAATCGCATTAATATATATACCTCCAAGGTATTTACCGTATTATATTTATCATATAATAAATAAATATATCCATTACGTGAATAATCATCTATAAAGGTGATAAAAATATTTTTCATTATTAAAAGTAGGAACATCAAATGACCTACACACATCAGTGTGATTTATTTCAAGAGGTTGAGTGCTTCTTGTGGCTTCTTTCTTTAATTTGTGTTTTGTTTGTTTTCCTTAAAGACAATCCACATAAATGTTAAGATTAGTAAAATTTCTTTAATTAGTATTTCATTCTTTACTAATATTTGAAGTCGTTATTTGAAAGTGTGTCTTAAACGCTTATGCCACAAATAAGTAGATCTATCATTAATCAAACTATGCTTGACACAAAACATTGAGGTTCAAAGTCAACGAAGCTTTAACATGAAAAATGTCAAGGTATAATTTATATAAACCCTCATACAATACACCACTACCAATCAAGTGGTTATGTCTATCTAAAATGAAACTACCACTAGCAAATTTAAATAAATATCTAGATCAATCAAGTTTAGATAAAGAAACTAAATTCCTAGATATACTAGAACATAAAAGTTTCATATAAGTCCATATGATATCCAATATCTAGGATTGAGTGATAAGTCCCGACAACTTCCATTGGAACTCTCATTATGTTGCCCACATAGATAAATCTTTCATTTGATCTTATGGTTGGGTAAAGAATCCTGGTAAGGTATTAGAAACTTAAGCAATACTACCAGAATCAATCTACCAAGTATTAGAAAGAACTTCATCAAGGTTTGTTTCAAAACATAGATAAGCACTAGGCTTACCTTTCTTCTCAAATCATGCCTTATGTTTAAAACATTCCTTTTGGAAATGCCCAACCTTCTTATAGAAATGACATATGCATTGATCATGTTCCGTCTTGGGAATCCCCATTAACTTTCAGGGGTCCCTTCACTTTCTTCTCATGCTTCTTTATATCTTTCTTACCAGCTCCTTGATTCTTGACATAATTAATCACTACAAGAAAAATTGGTTTTAGTGACAGAAATTACCAATGGAAAATACTGATATTTCGTCAGAGAACAAATTTGGCAACGAAAATTACTGGCAGAAAGAATTATAGGAGAAATGACCGTAGGTAAAATTCAGCGACAAATATTATAAATCTGTCGCTTACTGATGGATTAAAATTGTGGTTGCTAAAATGTACCGAGGGAATCACAATTTCAGTAACCAAAATTACCTACGGATATTGTAATTCCGTCGCTAAATTTACTGACGAAAAGATATCTTCCGTAGGTAAATTGTCTACAGAATGGTATATTCCATAGGTAAATTATCAACAGAACTGCAATATTCGTAGGTAATTTTAGTAAAAGAGAAACAATTTCCATCGCTAAGTTTACTTACGGAATATAGGCTTCCATCGATAATTTACCTACGGAAGCTACTTTCCGTCGGTAATTTACCTACAAAATATAGTATTCCGTTGGTAATTTACCTACGAAAGATAGCTTTCTGTCTGTAATTTACCTATGATATTTTCAACTACCACTTCTCACTTCCCACATGAATATTTTGTTGTTAATCTATTGATTTTTTCTATATTTAATTTCTTTAAATAATATAATATTGATTGATAATATAATGTAAAAATTATGCTGATTGATAATATAATATAAAAATTATAATGTACAATAATAAGTATCTTGAAAAAACTACAAATTATTCATACAAAAACTTAAGAGTAGAAAAACATCAAATACATTCAATTAAGTACTGAAATAGTATAAATCTAAGCTATGTAGTTGGTGAATGAGGATGATCTGACTCTTGCGATGAGGTGTTTCTCCTCCCCTTCAACTCATCCATCTCATTATAGAGCTGGGCTATGTACTCCATCGACTGTTGCAATTGAGTTACCAGCCTCTCTACTGTGCTCTCAAATTGAACATCTCTCTCATTAGATGTGGACCGCCTACTTAATCCAATTGTACTAGATGTAGAGGATTGCAAATAACATGTGTTTGCAAATGAACCTAAGCCGAAAACCCTTCCATGATAGTCCTTATCACCAAGTACATCAAGATATGTCTAATTCTCATCAACAATTTCAGAGTTTTGAAATTGTCGTTCAATGCTTTAATATATTTGGTCTTATCATTATAATTGTTTAAGTTAATAAGCGTTAATTTTTAAAATTTTAATTTAAAGAATAAATTTTACATATATTAAGTTGTCTACATTGGGTGTTGACAAAGTTCATACCGTCATGCTTCTTGTAGTGTAGGCTTCCTGCATCAAAATAAAGTGTTATAAGTGAACTACAATTTACAAAAAATTTGGCAAATTTTTCTCTATTTTATGATATTTACCCCTGTTAAACTAAAACATTTTCTCATCAACACAGTCATTCATGACACTAGACATTTATAACATTATCATTCTCCATAATACACATATTTTTATTCTAAATTTCATACATCAAATTACATTGAAACAAATTTCATACATCAAAGTACAAAAATCAGAATATAAGTGTAAAATTTAGATACTTACAAGTTTCCCTGCATGCTCCTGGTGGGTCATAGATCCTCTAGTGTGTACAGATAGACTCTCTCCCTCTAGTCCTCCATGTCTGTTTGCATAATTACGCTCTGAAATAGAGATTGCCCCTTGGGTGTTACCCAATACTGCTGTCAATGACTCCATATTTTTTTAGATATATAAACAGATCGTTCGCCATTCTTGTGTATCGAACCAAGAAAGTCTCTATAACATGCACAGGCTTGCTTCTACCATACATTATAAATGACAACATTAAATTTTGAATCTCAAAAGATTTCTGTCTGAAAGAAAAATAACGTACTATAAGTACTTATAAACTACAATATTTATCTATTAATGTATAAAATTAGATAAATAAAAAAGATCAATTTTTTTTTGTACTTGAAACTCTTGATAATAAAAATCTCTTGTCTTCTGAGAGATATTCTTCCATATATAACCCTCCAATTTTATCCTCTCCTTGAACTTGGATGAGATATTTCTGGAGCACATTCCATACGGAACCAATCTAATGTATAAGCTAATTTAGATCATTCTCAAATTAAAACCTATAACTTCAGTATAAACCTATAGTGTTATCATGTATTACAAAATTTTTAGAATTTCACTTACAAATCGTTGACAATTGTCATCTAAATTCTTCCATTAACTCCCTTAGCTCTAGGCTAGAGGCTGCCTCCTTTATCCGCAATGTTTACCCTTGATATCTCTGTCGGTATAGATTCAAATTCTTGTATGGGAGTAGGGTTGCTGGATGATGTAGTAGTAAAGTTATTGGATGGTACAGAGACTGTAGGTGGGGAAGGTGATGTCTCATCTAGATGTGCACTAGCTGAATGTTCAAAACTTCCTATTTCTGTAGCCTCTGTAGAATGTGATGATTCACCTTGACATACACTAGCTCCTCCAAATGGTGGTAACCTGACTCTTGGCTGCAACATTAGTTTTTTTCTCTTCTATGGCATATTTTTAACCTGAAATTCATATTTCATTGATTATTACACTAACAGAACAATATAAATTAATTATAACAATATATTCTTGATGCAATGATAAATGTATTCATATAATATTCTATTACTTACACAAGTTAATCGCTATCATCACTTAATTGTAAATCAAAATCATCATCACCTTCTTTTTCTGAAGAATTAGAGTCAAAGTCAGGGTCCTCTTCAGATCTCCCACCCTTTATAGATTCCTCATCCTCTCAAGATGAAATTTCAAGATATTCATTATTTGGATCATTCAAAAGTTCATTCTCATCATATGTTACATATGTATTTAGTTCATGAACATTTTCTTGAAACGCTTCACTTTCAATTCTCTTATTTTTTCTTTTTCTATGTAATTTAAAACACCTCTAGGTTTTACTTTGCAAACGACCAACCAATCTGACTTATCTCATCTTAAGTTGGGAAAAGGGAAATAATATACCTGAATCACTTGCATCACCTACACGAAAGGTTCAAATTTTCTAAATCTTCTTCGCTGGTTGATTTCAACTAGAGTGTATCAGCTGTGCACTTTTGTTCCAACATTAGGAGTTGGATCAAACCATTCACACTTAATATCACACTCCGTTTTATTGGCATTGCAGGTCAAGTATCTCAATAATTTTACCATAGTAATCCATCAATTCTCCCTATATGCAAACCCCATTATTTACTGTTGTCATGCTATGACCATGATATTCTATACGAAATTTATATCCATTAATAAAATACAATGGATATGATTTAACAGTTCACAACGGTCTTTTCGTAAGATCACATATGAATTTGTTCTCTATTAGATTTTCTAAGACCTACGTCCAAAAAAACTATCATATTAAATAGTATAATGTCATTTAAACACTTTGATATGATAATTAAACCATTTCAATTATTGCAAGTGAAAACTTATATATTTTTGGAACCATAAAAGAAAGTGTCTTTCAACTTCTTTATTGATATCATCTTGTGTTTTTTCAGGCATTAGCTCGTGTAACCATTCCTCGTATAATCTAAAAGTATTATTATGTATTTCAATGGTGAACACCATTAACCTAAAAAAACTAAATAATCAATTTCAAAATTAACTTTAACTTACTGCACAAAAGGTTAAACCTCTTGGCAATTCAATAAAATGTAACCACAGGCATCCTCATCCTCTATTTCTTCTTCTATTAACATTCTTCTTGTTGAGCGTCCATATATTTGTCTAGGATATGTGAAGATGGATAAGTTACCATAAACATCACCCGTTTCTCCCCCATCATTATTACAAGGAACTTTTCTTTCTCTTGTGTGCATATGCTGCTTAAAATAATATGAACAAAATATACTTCCTTCTTCCACTAAATAAGCATGACATATCGAATCTTCAACTCTAGCTTTGTTTATTTATATTTTTCTTCAAGTGATGCAAATACCTACATACAATTATGTGATTAAATCATGCTATAAGTTTTCTTTAAATATTAACTATTATTACCTCTCAAATGGATACATCCATCGATATTGAACTACACTAACAAGTTTAATCTCGTGTGCTAAATGTATAGGTAGATGCTCTATACAATCAAAGAAACTTGGAGGAGAGATCCCTTCTAATTTGCACAAGATAACTAGAATTTCCCTTTCTAGTTTTTCCATTTAAGCCAATTTTATTTCAGATGATGTTAATTTTTTGAAAAACAAACTTAATTCTGTTATAGCTTCCCAAAGCTTATTCAGTAGCAACTCCTAAAATGCAATTAGAATTAGTCTTTGCATAAACACATGTCAATCGTGACTTTTCATCCCAAATAATTTGTACTTCCTCATGTCCACACACCTTGCCAAGTTCAAAAAATAACTATCGGAAAACTTTAGACTTTTCAACCATTCACACAAAATTTGCTTTGTTTTTTGTCCAATTTATAGCATGATTTTGGATATTTACCTGTGCGAAGATCTTTACCTAACTCGTTCCTTTAATAAAAACGTTTCAAATCAGCTTGTGATTTTGCATTGTCCTTTGTCCTTCATTCAATGTTCATTATGGTGTTGAAAAAATTGTCAAATTTTTTTTAATATACATCACATTTATTATGACGTATCAAATTAGTTTTCTAATATGGCAAATCACAAAAGATACTTCATTTTCTCCAACCAAAGTTTTTACTAATGCTTCTATTAACTTCTTCAACTTCAAGTTCTATAACTTTCAGCAACCCTAATTCATCAATCTCTTGCAATATCTCTCACTAGCTTTGTGAGGGGGAGGAGGTGTTTTTACCATTCTATTCTTAATGAACTTTTATTTATTGCATCTAGATGAATGATTTGGAGGAAGAAATTTCTTGTGGTTGTCAAACCAAGATGTTTTGGCCCTGTTAGGAAGATAAAATGCATTAGAATCATTACCACAGTAAGGACAAGCCAATTTTTCTATTCTGCTCCATCCAGACAATATAGCGAATGCAGAGAAATCACTAATAATCTACATCGAAGTTGCTCTCAGCAAAATTAAAAGACACATCATATGTCTCAACACCAAATTCCTAAAGATGATGTAATTTAGATACTAATGATTGTAAAATTACATCAATTTATACTTTGGGTTTGCAGGCCTTGGCACAATCACCATCAAAAACATATATGCCTTATTCATACACATCAACGAAGGCAAATTAAGGAGTAATTATGATTGGCCATGATGAATACTGTTGGTCGGATTGACCAAAAGGTTGAAATTCATCTGTCGACAATCCCAACTTAACATTTCAACTTTTAACTGCAAACTCAGAATGAGTGTTATTGAAATGTTTCTATGTGAGTGCATTCGATGGATGACTCATTATTCCATCTTCCTGTTCATGTTCATTATGCCATCTCATGTGAGATGTAGTAACATCAAAGGCATATAGTCTTTGAAGTCTCAGAGTTAGCGGAAAATAATACATCTGCTTCCAAGGTAATAATTTCTGTTTCATAGTACGCTTTCTAGGTTTGAACCTAGATTGACCACAAAATTTGCACTCTTATAATTCCCCATCATCTCCCTACAACAATATACATCACAAATTGTAACAATCAAAATTTTCAACTGACAAACCAAGACCCCTAATAAGTTTCTTTATATTGTAAAGATTATTAGCCATTGTATGATTAGGAGGTAATGATTCATTATCCAAGCAAGAATTTTATTCAAACTTCGATTAGAAATATGCCCTTCAGACTTTATGTTCAATATGCGAGCAATTGAAGATAATTCCATCATGGTCCCACAATTTGGCCATAATTCTTGGTCAGCTGATTTTACTAAGTAAAAAAAAATTAAATTTGAGCTTGGTTCTTCTTTAAGATTTTCTATATTTGCCTGAAAGGTATAACTAGCTGCATCATAAATATTTGAGTGTAAATATTACTCCAACTACTGTTAAGAAGAAGAAGTCAGTTGAACGCAGTCCAGCACAAGTCAATACCTCTCAACCTTTGAGAAAAGAGGATTTGAGGATAAAGATTATTGAAGAAGTTCAACTTGTCAGGAGTAGCAGCTCTATAATCATTAGAGAAACCCCAAAAAGGTCAGTCAAGGTACAATTTCAACTAATCTTGGTAAATAGTGGTACAATGCATCTGTTGAA
>JAOTBA010000009.1:17630376-17641644 GCA_025629845.1 Erythroxylum squamatum | reverse complement strand
CAAAGGGCCATATGAGACTTGTTGTAAAATGTTTTGTATGTATGGAAAGGGCTTATGCCCCATTTGAGGAAAAAAAAAATATGTAGCGAAGTGAGTGCTTTAACATACCACCCTCGCGGGGCGCGGACTCGGATATCACCATCGATGTCGGGTTCGGGTCATTGCGGGAGTGGGGTGTTACTTTGAGGTTTTCATGAAAGTTGTAGATCTAGATGTCTTCTTTCAAATGGTCTAAAAATGAAATCAATCTAACATTTTTAGCAAAAGTTATGGCAATCGCGCTAAGATATGCACAGTTGGAGTAAGGACATAAACATGTTGGATTCTTTGGGTCATAACTTCCTCATCCGACCTCCAAATGAGGTGATTCTTTAAGCAATAGATTCATAAGACATGTATCTATCTGTCCATTAAAATTAGAATCTATTGGAGTTGATTTGAAAAAACTTGATGGAAAGAAAATGAGGGATCGGTTGTAAGAGCATAATCGGGGTATGAACACTCTTTAGCTTTTAAAGCATATCTTGATCTATAGGGCTCCGAATCCGATTAAGATGGTTCTTGATTCAAAAACAAACTAGAGACTTAGAGCTATGATTTCTTTGAATAAGTCAATTGAAAATCAGGTTTTAGGTTTCCCAAAATCTATTCTGAATTAGGAGGAATGAGTTTGATTATGATGATTGATTTGTATGGCACGCCATTGAACAAATTGTGAGGAAAATTTTGGGATGTTATGAGAATGAAGATGAACTGATGATGGCTAATGAGGGTTAATTGAAATAACCCTATAGGGTGATATGTTCATGCTTTATGTTTTTTGGAGCGATTGTTGGGCTTCGGAAACGGGGCCCGACATAAAAGAGAATTAATCAAATCACAAATAGACATAAATGAGACTTCATATATTCAAGTTCAAAGTTCTACATCAACAAAAACCACTAACACATTGAATGTTCAACACTTGATTAAACTCTAATCAAGAATATTCATCTACAAATTACAAATCCTAAACCTAGGAGTTCATAACAGTGTAACTGAACATGATTAAACTACTCTTCTTTTGAAGCCCATTGAACTCTAGCCATTGCTACATCACCAAGAGGAAAGGGTTGCCTAGCCAAGCATAACTTCAGGAGGATTTACAACCAGAAACCCACTGGAAGCATCCATGGTGGCAGCTGCCGGGTGAAAGAGCAGAAAAATTGATGGATGAGAGGTGATGATAGTGTCCGAAGGTTGAGAGAGAGTGAGGAGATGTTGTTTTTTTCTTCGCAGGCTCTTAACCTAAAATGGTAAGTTTTTAAAACAAAAATGGGTTTGGATCGGGTTGTACAGTAGGTGAGTTTCCTAAAAATGGTTCGGGTATTTGAAGGTTCGCCGCGGCGAACTTTTCTCAAAAATTTTACCCTCACTGTTGGTTCCTTCGCCGCAGCGAGATAATTACTTTACGCCACGACGAAATTTTTCCGAAGGTTTTGCTTGGAATCCTTTAATCTTCGTTGCGGTGATACATCGACCTTCACTACGGTGAACTTTCTGTTGCACCTATTGACTTGTTGACTCATTGAATTATCCTCTTCAGCTTCTCTTGACTCTACTTCTTCTTCTTGAGTCACCTACAATGACAAATGGTAGTTTGTAGTATCAATTGTTCTCAGAAAATTAATTTAGTGCAATTAATAATAATTTGTGATAATTTTACTCTCAAACTACATAAAAAGGTAAGCACTCAAGATTTAAATTAAGCATAAAATCTAAGAATAGGAGCCAAGAAGTGTAGTAAAAACTATGAAAAAGTGGCCAATTTATATAATAAACTTGGGCTCAATCACCCTATAAAGTGAAGAATCTTGCATTGGGTACATTGACATTGACTTAGGCTGAGTTAGGTCAATGAAAATTTTAAGTAGCACTTGAGTGGTCCTCAATAAATTTCATTATGCACACCTTATTGGTCCCAGTTACAACTGTTTGAAAAAAAAGAGTATTGTGCTTGTGGCCATAATTAATCAGTGAGATATGAATACATAATAGACTCAACAAGTCTTCCTAAGAAAAACGACATGACTGACTAGTGGTAAAGAAATAGCTAACAGAAATATGACCAATTCAAAAATTAAACTAACAAATCTCTGCTCAATAAATATGTTACTTGTAGTATAAGTATTTTAGATTCTTGATAGGCACCCTTCTTAATCTTGTCAGCACGTATGTATCAGCACCCTTAGTCTTTTATTTGAATGGAATAATGTTAAGAGTTGCCTACTCCTACATTCTAACCTTCCTTTTTTAAGTGAATTTTACTGTCGGAAACCTTTAGTAATGAACTTTTATCTTATTTTGGCTATGTTGATCAAATGTTTTGAGGAGAAAATAAACCAACTTGATACAATTAAAGAAATCATGTTCTACATCATTTAGCTTTTAGGATGGAGAAGCACGTTGTCTTCTTTTGGTGTTCCAATTGATTTATCAAAACTACACAAATTGTTGACGTCGAAAAGAAAAGTTGCTTGATTCTCGGATGACTATTAGTGCTCGTTTGGATGAGCTTTTGAGAGGTCAAAAGTACTTTTTTTTTACCACAAAAGCTTTTTTTTAAGAAAAATAAGTGTTTGGTTGTAAAATAAAAAAGCACTTCTTTAAAAGATATGATTTTTTTGGCAACCAAAATACAACTTTTTAAGAGGCTCAAATTTGGAGCTTCTAAAAAAAGCCTCTAAAATGGCTTTTTCGGGTAGATTTTTCAGATCAATTAATGAGCCTATTTTTTAGTCCTTTTGCCCTTATGTTTTACACATAATTTTTACAATACCTACAAACTCATCTTCACGTTTATCTTGCAAATCCATCTTCTCTATTACAATAAAATACATAATTTATTATGTATTTAACTATTTACTCAACTTGAATATTTATTTTGAGATTTATATAATATTATTTGACTTTTTTTATATGTTTTAATATTTATTTCTAATATTAGTTTTACTTATGTTATAATCCATATAAAATATTTGGTTAGATATATTTTCATTTAAATTTCATATTTTTTAAAATTATATAATAATTAATATATTGTGCTTTGCATATTGTTTAATATACTTTAAATAACATTTATATGCATAAATAATTTTTATTACAAAATAAAATACAGTTAAAATTAAAAATACTTTTTATTTTTATGTTGTCAAACAATCCACTGTATGAAGCTCTTTTAAAAAAGCTTTTTTTAAATGATAGTCAAATAGTTAACTGATTTCTTAGAAAAATTCTTCTGAAAAGATCTACAGAAAAAACTTTACTGACAAAAGCTTCACTGCCATAAGTTCAACCAGACGGAGGCTAAAAGATTAAAGGCTTACTTATTAAATTATTAAATTCTCTAATTTCCTTTATAACACGAGTGACCTAAAGGATTTATTTCCAGAAATGCTCACTCAAATGTGTATGTAAATATTAGGTATGTCGTTCGTTATAAGCAGGATACATACTCCTTCAGCTAAAGCTTAACAGCAACATTTTTAGCACGAATTCTCTCTCTTATCATGATCTTCACGGATCCTGCAAAAGCTGGCTAGAAGGAAACCTTGCGAGAACCTCAAAATCATTGCTCGTACTTGTCTCCAACCAAACTTTAATAATGCCTTGGTCATCTCATGCGTTGTAAACTCAAGATTATAGTAGTACTTGCGGTCATCTCTGCAATTGATCTGCAGGTCCATTGAAACATCATTATCAATTTAGCCTATACATATCATGTCCTCTTCTATAAGTTGGCTGATCCATGGAACATTATCTACACCCATGTGAACTCTTTTCTGCTCAGCCATTTATACTTTACAAAGATCAGTTCATGTCAATCTGTGATATGCCTGAGCGAGGCTAAGCTAGCTATCTTAGTGCCCACCACATCTCCTATGGTGTCAAATCAACATTTCCATCTGCTATTTAGAATGGGGCAGTCGAAGAGAATAATCAACTTTGATACCTAAAAGTGGTCCTACTAGACTATTATGATGTATATGGTGCCGTGATTCGTTTCCACTAACTGTTACAGAATTCACGCTTACAGACAATAAAAGTCGCTGTGTTTTGTTGGTCTCCATCACTAAATTGGTTCCACAGTAAGCTTGGTTTCGTTAATGAGAAATGGTGGAGACATCGAATAGTTAGAATGCTTTCTTAATTTATTATGTCGCAACAATTTTTTAATTTTCTTATGACTTTGGTTTACGTAGTAAAAGCTTTATCGTACCTTTGAAACATCACTCGAAGCATATACTATCACCGCGATACACTCATGTTCGCGACTTTATTACTTGGCCGGCCAAGTAAGATTGCTTCAGTTTTAAACAGCTAATGTAGAGATAGTACAATAGGGCTCGTAGTCCGATTATTGCCAAGTTTTTTCCTACAAACTCTGAATCAAAAAGTATTCCAAGCAACAACAAACTCCTCAATACAGTCAAGTTTTTACTTAATGCTTTTGATAATAATAATTAAAAAAACAAAAATCAGAAACTTATAGCTTCAACCTTAGAAAACAATTAAGAAGGCCTGAAGTTTACCAATCAAACTGCCGACAACTCCCTTGGAGCTATTACTATGTCCTTGCACGCGGGAGTCTAATCTCATTCCAAATGCTGTACCAATAAAACATACGATATCAATAACAAGATATAGTTGCCCCCAATACGACAAACTCAAACAAATAAAAGAGTGAGATTGATCCGGTCGATTTACATCTAGATAGACCTGTAGTGGCTAGTTAGATATGCTTAGATTGAAAAACAGGACAATAGCTATACTTACCACCAATCCTGACGTACCAACTGGGTCTAGGAATAATAGTGCATCACATCATTATTTTCCCTCGTCCTTTTCTCTTCGGAGAAATTGCTGTTCAATGAGAATTAACGACCATGTGCATGTCTATTTAGTGAATCATGCCTAACCATTGCACTTCTAAATTCTAAATCTGTCAGATAGGGCAGATACAGAACGAAAACTAAGATGTAACAGTGTTCCTTCTTGTCAAATAGAATCTCACATAACCAAAATGATGAAAGAGAGCACATCGGATGATGCATATAGATAGTGAACTGTTGGCTTTGCTTCTCTGTCACAAAAGGGCAATAAAGATGCAAGTACAGTACAGTTACGTTTCCTATGCGTAATCACACGCTTGTATGGTAAAGGAACTTCCCACATCACAAGATCGCAGAATCCTTGAAGGGAAACCATGTTAGTCCCTTGAGGTCTAATCAGAAGTTATTGGGATGGTGCAGCACCAATGGCTATGAATTAATCGCTTTTTAAGGCCAGGTCAACCGCAGGTGCTAATGCTATTGGTCTGCGTGAGTCAGTACTGGCGACGTTTTTAATCACTCACGGAACTCTTTTCGGCTTTATATAATATCTGTAAGGTTTTAATTCCACATGTGATACACGGTTGAAGAACAAACAGAAAACCATTGTAATGCTACTTTTTAAGTGGGGAGTGCGTGCACAAGTGTCCTAACTTGCCTCATACAGAAGCAGAGCACTGGAGCCTCGTAAATCATGTGATTTGCCACCACTTATGGGCACAACTGGTTTGATTAGGTCCCATGTCTCCTAGCTTTTGGATAATGGTTTTGGAGAACTACGGGAGCTAACTTTCATCCATGGTAATGTCACTTACAGGATATGCTGTGAACACTCCGTCTTAGCAAGTGAATGGATCTTCTTTGTTTTTGCTCAATTTAAAATATAGATATAATTTTTAATAAAACAAGACATTTTATATAATTATCATCATCACACCCAGTCCGAAATCCCGCAGTGCAGCGGGGTCTAGGAAGGTTTGATAGTACACAGCCTTACCCCTGCATAATAAAGAGGCTATTTCTTATAGACCTACATGCAGATGTGACAGGAAAAATCGTGATGTAGGAAAAAAAACTGGTATGCAGAAAACTTAAGTAAATAGAATTACAATACAAGACAATAAGAACATACCTGATGGTTGATCAAATTTGCTATTACCTTACACCTTGTAAAGACCGACTCTTTTGCCGCTAGTCACGTTAGGAGTCTTCACTGTGCGACCTTGAAGATACGACAATTCGACGGTTTTAGGCGTCCATCGCGAAAATCTTCCCCTAACTACACCTAACGTGAAGCCTAGTCAAAAACTTAATACGCGTAATAATTAAAATTAAATAATGAGAATAATTATTAATAAATTTTAGTACTAGACAAATTTGTATCTTCTTAATGTTAGTAAATCTATTCATTGATGCTATTATCAAACTTGTAAAGTTATATGTACACTAAACTTATCATTTTCTTATTGCCACTTTGTTGCAATATCAAACAAATACTGTAGGCTTTTAACAATCATCTTCTTGTGTAAATTGTAGGGAAACAGGCTTATAAGCAATTCTGAGGCCCCTATTCAAGAATCTGAAGCCCAGAAAAGAGTCCAGCCCCTTTTCTAACTTAATTGGTTCACCTTCCAAGGCAAGACCGCTTTGCAAGAAGCCATTGGCGTCCATACCGCTTTAGTCTATCATACGCCGGGGTGCTCACGGCCCATTCCTCTCATCTTAGCCGTTGATCGCTCAACGACCCCTATCCGATTGGTCATCACTTGCTAGCCCCATCAGGTAATCCTACGGTCATGAAATGACAATGTAGCGCTCGATAAGCTTGTGTCTCCTAACCGCGCACGATAGTGTACTCCCGCTATTTAACCCTTTGTCGTCAACGTCTCTAGCTCCCAACTCACACCCGATCCTTATCCGCTAATATTTTCCCGGAAAATTTAAATCTACAAACTTCGGTATGCTGTTATATCGATCTGTATCATCTTTGTGTCTTTTCTTTTTTATGTTATTTTCTTGAGAATCTGTTGCTTCGATTTCCGCGCGAAAGCTATGTGTTCATTCATTCATGTATTTGGTAGCTCTGGTCTCATGCAGGCATTATCTTCTCTTGGTTGCTAGGGAATGCATCTGAGATACAGTCAGCATTTCGATTAAGATCGGAGCGCACTTGGGATTATCCACTGCTTTGAAATTGAATTTCTTGTCCAGGAGGGTGGAGAATGAGGAATCGTGAAGGTTTAGGGTTTCGGTTGAGCTGGACAGTGAAGTTCGCTGCTCATATTTAACTTATAAGTAAGTTCATTTAGTAGTGTACCTGTTGGGCTTTATGATATGGGATCATTTCACGTGCACTTTATACCTAAGGAAAGCATAGGTTGTAGATATTACTGTGGTAGATCATTTGCATGATAGGACACACAGATGGATAGGTACATGTGTAGATTTAGGTTGTTTGGCTAAACCGGAATTGAAACGAAATGTGTTCTCTCTAACCAATCTTAGGACCCTTTGCGTAAGTTGTACAATCACGGTTCCAGATGGTGTATTAGATAATGTTGTCATCTCCAGCTTCAATGTGGATCGGATTTATGGGTTAACTATAGTGTGATTTTCCTATGCAAATATTTGGTTGCTAATTGTAATCAACGGAGTCTTCTGCAAGGAGAAGAAAATGACTCCCAGACAAAGTCACGCAACAATTGTAAAGTACATTTCATCTGCTTTCATGTAGTTTTTGGTGCTGAACCTTTTGAAAATTTCTTGCAGGGTTATATCCACGATTCGTTTTTTACTATGAAAATGATGTCAAAGCTACCTGGTGGGATGAAGGAAACCTCTGACAGTGGCATAGATTCATGTCCAGATGATACTGGTTCTGTGGAAGAAATGCCAGAGAACATAATCTTGTCTAGGCAAACTTCTATAAATCTTGTCCCATTTATCGGCCAGAGATTTGTTTCCCAAGATGCTGCCTATGAATTCTACTGCAGTTTTGCAAAGCAATGTGGATTTTCAATCAGGAGACATCGCACACGGGGAAAAGATGGTGTTGGTAGGGGAGTTACTAGAAGGGATTTTACATGCCATCGTGGTGGTTATGCTCAAGTAAAGACTTCTGAGGATGGAAAGCTTCAGAGAAATCGAAAATCATCAAGATGTGGATGCCAGGCGTACATGAGAATTGTTAAAAAAGCTGATTTTGATGTCCCTGAATGGCGTATTACTGGTTTCAGCAACATCCACAACCATGAACTTCTGAAATCAAATGAGGTTCAGCTACTCCCTGCTTATTGTACCATGTCTGCAGATGACAAGAGTCGAATTTGCATGTATGCTAAAGCTGGAATGTCTGTACGACAAATGTTAAGGTTACTGGAGCTAGAAAAGGGTGTTAAGATTGGTTGTTTGCCATTCACAGAAATTGATGTTAGAAATCTTCTACAATCTTTTAGGAATGTCAATAGAGATAATGATGCTATTGACCTTCTTAAAATATGCAAATACAAAAAGGATAAAGATCCCGAATTTAAGTACAACTTCCAGATTGATGCAAATAACCGTTTGGAATACATTGCTTGGTCCTATGCTTCATCCATTCATTTGTATGAGGCTTTTGGAGATGCTGTAGTATTTGATACAACCCATCGTTTGGATGCTTATGATATGATTCTAGGGGTTTGGATGGGTGTGGATAATCATGGGCTTAATTGCTTCTTTGGTTGTGTGCTTCTACGGGATGAAAGTACCCCATCTTTTTCCTGGGCGCTAAAGGTAAAATATTATTAATTGAAATCCGTTGTATGTGAGAATCTAACTTCAGTATTGTCAGACTTCTTGATTATATGCATGATAGCTTTTTCCACTGTGTATCCAGTAATTTTTATTTTGATGGAAACTTTTTACTTCATGATGACTAGAATTTAGCAAACTTTTCTCTTTGTACTTGCATAGGAGTTTATTGTAAACTTTGCCAATTCATTATCTATCTACTTCTTTGAAAGGAAGGATTGCATACGGCAGTTTCTTTTAAGTCCCATGGATTTATCAAACCATTGATTTTTTATTTCATATTATAGTCTACAATAAAATATATAACTCTACTTTAATCCATTTGGATCGAAGTAATAGTGAGTTCAGTTTATGTTACAAGTTACAATTAATGCTTTTGTGTTGATCACGTAGAATTAAGCTGGGGTAGCATGAAGGCCCAATCGTGGCTATTCTCTATTGGATCATACCCGTTGTTGTAGTCATTTGGTATTGTCCTGCTTTTGTTTGCCTTTTCACGTTCTTAAACATTTATGGCAGACATTCTTGGAATTCATGGATGGAAAGGCTCCTGAAACTATATTGACTGATCAAAACATGTGGCTTAAAGAAGCTATTGCTGCTGAAATGCCAAGGACCAAGCATGCTTTCTGCATATGGCATATCCTTGCAAAGTTCTCTGATTGGTTTTCGGTTCCGCTTGGATCACAATACGATAAATGGAAGAATGAATTCCATTGCCTTTATAATTTGTACTCGATGGACAATTTTGAAGCAGGCTGGAGTGACATGGTTGATACTTATGGACTACATGGAAATAAGCACATCATCAGTCTATATGCACTCCGCACATTTTGGGCTCTACCATATTTGAGATGTTACTTTTTTGCCGGAATGACCAGTACATTCCAGTCAGAGTTGATTAGTGCCTATATCCTTCGGGTTTTAAGTGCTCAATCTCACGATAACTTTGTAGAGCAGGTTGGACTGTATCACGTTTTTCTTTTGTATTGTTGATAATGTTATTGATTTACGATGTTTAAAGATCCTATTTGCAGGTAGGTGTTGTCGTTGAGCATAAAGAAGAAGCAGGACCAAAGCAAAAGATGCAAAGAAAGGCCCACAAAGTCTCCCTCAAAATGGGATCTCCAATTGAGTCTCATGCTGCTTGTGTTCTTACACCACACGCTTTTAGCAAATTACAAGAGGAACTTGTATTGGCCCAGCAATATGCATCACTGATGGTAGATGAGACTTATTTCATTGTCAGACACCATACAGATATGGACGGGGGATGCAAAGTCCTGTGGATCCCTCAAGAAGAAGTCATCAACTGTAGCTGCCATTTGTTTGAGTTTTCAGGAATTATTTGTCGGCATATTATCCGTGTCCTATCAACAAACAATTGTTTCAACATTCCAGAGCGTTATTTGCCTGTTCGCTGGCGCGAGGGTACATCTTTGACAAAATCCTACCAGGATTTTACTTCAGAGGAACATGGAGGGAAAGTACAGTTACTGCAATCAATGGTTTCGACACTTGTTTTGGAATCAGTAGAGACAGAAGAGCGTCTCGATGTTGCTTATGATCAAGTTGCTGAGGTGTTGTCCCGTATCAAAGGACTACCTGGGCCAGCACATGGTGGCAATGATATTTATTATAACAGTCCATCTGATTCTTTGATGCTTCCGCAGGTTGAAGATTCTGATGGATTTGT
Source organism: Erythroxylum squamatum (assembly GCA_025629845.1). NCBI lineage: Eukaryota > Viridiplantae > Streptophyta > Magnoliopsida > Malpighiales > Erythroxylaceae > Erythroxylum > Erythroxylum squamatum. The sequence continues at coordinate 17,631,285 of JAOTBA010000009.1, read as the reverse complement.
CCAAAATTTAGCTAGTGGGAGTTCCAGCGACTCTATAGCTTTGGTAAAGATAAGAGAGAGAAGACCAAGAGATGGGATAAACATCTACAGGAAACGGAGGCGATTCCCAGCGCCCTTTGAGCAGTTTGGACATCATACAACAAGTGATTGTCCCATGATAGGGGGTGATGACCTGAATGGGGACGGGCTGGGGTTCCTATAGTAAATTGAAGGAGGAACTTAAATCTGTATATAACACATACCCTTGTCCTTGTTCATACGCCAATATTTGAGAAAATGTATCAAAATTTTGTGTTCTTTCTTATTTTTCTAGGGTTGTTTCTTTACCTTTCGATCAATGTTAGAAAATTTGGTAAGTTTTTTTTTAAAAAAAATTAAATTTATTGAAATAAAGGAAGCTAAACGACAACGTTATAAAATCCATGGAACAGCCAAAACGACACTGTAATAATACTTAAAACGATAGTGACTTTTCTTTTTTTTTGGTGAAAAGGAAAAGACAAAGGAGTACTAACGCCTAAGAAAAGCAATAGAGAGAATATCATTTTGTAGAAACTGACGAAGTCCCGGCATTGGGCTGTCCCACACCTGCCAACGCTGCGACAAAGAAGATCTATATTTTGCTAAGACATCAGCAAACTGGTTTCCTTCCCTGAGGGTGTGACAAATCGAACAATCCCAATCTCTATTCATCATGTGCCTGATATCCTCAATAATAGCTAAATAAGGGTGTGAGTAATTGTTGGACCCCGTTCCCGGAATCCAACTATCCGGACACAAAAAAATTTTTAAAAAAATAAAATCGGAAAACGCAAGCGGGCTTCTTATAGGATTATCCCAACGAACCCTAACCGAACAAGATTTGGCGCGAATGCCACAACTCTTGTTACAAATGCCTTCGATTTTTAG
>JAOTBA010000009.1:17612165-17623039 GCA_025629845.1 Erythroxylum squamatum | reverse complement strand
TTATTTATTATTAAGATTTTTGAAAACATGGTTGATGTAAACAGTAAACTAGTAAAGTGTACAGTACAACTGTATAACATAATAATATGGACTATTTTGCAATTTTTAAAAATTTTAGGGACTATTTTATAATTTTAAAAATTTTTCCGAAACGGTACCCGGTACCGGTACAGTTCCGTTCCAGACCTCAATCCGGTACCAAACCCGGTACGGTATTCATAACATTGGCTGTGGTACTTCTACATTTTTAGCACAACATGATTGAACATTTTGATGTTTTAATGTTTGCTTTAATTTTGTTTCTAAACATTGTTCTGCTAATAATTCTTGAGTAACTAAAATAGCTCTGCCTAAATTATATGCTATTGTATGCTGTTCACTTTTTTCTTGAAATCGTTGTTCTACTTTTAAATTCATGAGATAAGGTAATTTTTGAATGAAGATATGAATATACATTTCTTGTTCATTGCGTGCTAATTTATAATAATATTTTTTAGATTCACAAATGCAGTTTTCTAAATGACATATATCACATATTCTCATATTGTTTAAATGCCATAATGCTTTTAATCTATCTGCAGTAGCTGTTTCATCTTTATGTATAATTATATCTTTTCCAATGAATTCTTTATAAATTTCACTAGCTATAACATGAAAGGTAGTTACATCAGTTGTTGCTTGTTGATAATGAGGTGTATTTTTTAAAGCTGCTTTATTATCACATAAGAAACTTTGTACTATGCCTGTAGTTTTATATGTAGTGAAATTCCATGATGAATCTTTATTAATTATATCGCCAAATGGTTTTTCTACTTGTAAGAATAATTGGATTTTATTAGACCATTCTAAAATTAATGCTTCTAGATTTGCTATACAATATAAATTTAATATTCCATCTGATCCTAAAGATATATGCTTAGGTGTATACTCAATTGGATACTTTCGTATTTTTTACGTTGATAATTATGTGGTTGAAAGTCTTTTTTACGTTTATCTCCAGTAATTTTTCCTTTAAGTTTTAATTCTCTAGTTTTACTGCTTTTCGGTTTTTCTTTTTCTACAAATACTTCTTGATCAGATTTATATCCATAAATAATTTCATCATTATCAGTAACTTTGATTGATCTGTTCTATCTGATTAGTTTTTATTGCATTATCTGAGGTAATAGTTAAGTGTTGGATTAATGTGGTTAACTCAGCTAATCGTTGTTGGATATTACGTTCGGCATCTTCTAATGGTTCCTGTGTTTCTACTATTTTTGTATTGTTTAGATTCTCCATGGTTTAGTTGTAATAACTAGCTCTGATACCACCTGGGACTGACTATGCGGAATTTGTTTTATTTACTGATTTAGTTGTTGTATTTGTTGTATAATTTTGGTTTGTGTTTTGAGTAAGGGATCTAGTTTTAATTCTAATTGTTTCTGTAGATTACTAAGCTCAGATACTTGTTGTGTTAATGTATTCATAACGTTTGTTTTAAATAACTAGTTAAATCAGTAAGTTGATTTTGAATCATATCTAATTGTCGTTGATTCTTATCTATAATGGGATCAGTAATTTTGATTGGTTCTTTATTTTCATCTTCAATAAATCGAAGTGGTTTATTAAGATTGAATGATTGAGTTCTAAGTAACTGAGGAAAAGTAGTTGATGAAGAATGTCCAATAAAAGAGTTTCGTCTATTGGTGAGTGACGGTTGAATTGTAATTGCATATTGTATTGCAGGAAGTGATCTTAATTTTGTTTGAAATTTTGTTCCTACTTTGGCAACATCACTAAACAGCTGATCAATATATATTTTATCTATATTTTTAAATTCGATGATATGATGTGAATTGGTCAAAGCATAACTAAATTGATAAGTGATTGAAAATAGATATTGACCAGATGCCATTAAATCTTCTTTGTAGAATTTATATGCAATAGTAATTGTATCATTTAAATTTGGTGATTGTAAAAGGATTCCTAATTTTAATCGTGTATTGAATTTAATTTTTTCATAGGCTAAATTACCATTCATCATGCCAATTATTTGATTATTCAAATTAGTCATTCTTTCATCTACAATTGTCATTCGTATAGGTGAATCTATACCGTCTTGAAATGTTGATTTTAATAAAATTTGTATCGTAGATAGATGAATATATCCGATTTTATTTCATTTTGATTCAAATAATTGTTGTAATTGTTTAATGATTTGTTCTTGATCTATAAGACTTATCCTTATATGTCCATACCAATGATCCATTCTAATGGGAGTTTTATAGACCATTTTTTCAAAATAAATAATATTTTTACAATTTAAAAACTTTTTAATGACTGAATTGTGTATATCTTGACTAGATTTTAAATCTAATTGTGTTTTAGCTATCTGTTTTTGTTTATCATTTGATAATAATATATTGATATTAAATTTTCCTAAAGATTCTGTTAATTCTAACGCATCAACTTTTAATATTGTAGAACCTTTTTCTAATGGTTCGGTCATAGTTTAAATAGGTTGATGATAAACTCTATAGTTGACTAAAATAGTTTCTAAAGAGGTTAAATGTTCTGTATATAATACTGGCCACTAGATCGACCAAGAATCTCTCTAAAATTTACTCTTTGATCAGTGATTCACCGGCTACTACATCTCAGGATCCCACTTTATTCTCAAACCTGGTGGCTTGGTTGATCGGCATAATCCTCTACTTGGTACTGTGGTCAGTTTTTTCATGCTCTTATGCCTATTCTTTTCAACTGCCTAAATATAACATCATAAGCATAACAAAATATCAGTTCGACAAAACATAACAGAGCCCTCGTGTCTAATTACCGCATCTAGGCTAATTCTGAGGCACTGAAAGCCCATTAAGCTTTTCGGCTGCAGCAGCCAGTGTAGCCCTACTTTTACAGAAAGCAAATCTGATGTATCTCTTACGGTAGCTTTTAACTACATCAGGATATTTCTCCACCGCATCATTTGATTGAAAGAATTCACAACCTGGAACGGCAACCACCCCTTTTTTCTTTATTAGTTCCTCCGCATATTCCACCTGAGCCATCAGCCATAATACTGAAAATTCAACAGATTGAAGAACCCCATTTTGTACATTGGAATTAGATGAGTGGAAGTTTTTGGAACTCGAAAAATCAAGAAGACACTTACGTCAGAAAGTAAGGAATCCTGAGGAAGCTCTGCAAATATAAAGAATGAACCTTGGGGCTTAAAAGAAATCTGGAAACCAATCCGAGCAAGCATATTGACAACGTAATCTCTTTTAGATTCATATTCCTGAATACCCAAAAAAAAGAAAGAAAAGAAAGTACTAAACAATTACTGAACATAGACGGAAAGGGAAGTCTGATCTTGATGCCGCATATTAATTGCCCTGCATTGACATGTAAACTACTAGAGATAATCATACACAACCTCAGATTGTGTTAAAGCGGTTCTTAGGACTTACTCTTCTCAATGATTCAAAATAGTCTTGAGGGCTAGAAAGAGCAGTCAAGGCTGCTTCCTGGAAGGGTGCTGGAGCAGAATCTGTGATTTTAGCATGAATGTTTCTAATTGCAGAGGCAAAGCAAGGTGGAGCAATTGCCCATCCAACCCTCCATCCTAATAAAGAAAACATAACAGTAACAGAGTCTATGATAAGAATGGAAAATTGGCTACCAATTGAAATGGGACAGTCTTATAATAAGACTTCCCAGAACGAGCAAATTCAATAAACAACCCAGCGAGGTGCTATATTATCTATTACCCGTGACACTGAAAGTTTTTGACAAGGAAGATGTGATGATTGTCCGCTCCTGCATTCCTGAAAGCGAAGCTAGTGATATGTGTCTTATGTTGTCATATGTGATATGCTCATACACCTGCAGGAAGAAAACAACCACGTCTGTAAGTCTCCCAAGTTGCTGCAAGTTCAATCAACAAATAGCAACAGGATTCCATAAACAATTTAGAAATACTTTTAAGTATATATTCTCTATTATAAGCTTATTGAAATCTGAAGTGGGAAATTTTTAGGTGCTTCTCTTATAATGATAACAAAGCAACTAATAAGTAAGAAAAAGAGCAGAACACTACTGAGGGCTGTCCAAGGTGGTAAATAAGCATCCGTAATGATTTCATCCACAAAAAGGAAGCATGGTGGTTGTCAAGAAACTCAATTAGTCACTATTCGACGTAATCATACAATTACAGGTAAAAGATTTCCATACTTCATCAGTTATTGCCAAGCAATCCCTTCTGCAGCAAGTGCCAGCAATAGCCTCAAGCTCATCTTTTGTGAAAACTTTCCCAGTTGGATTGTGAGGACTGTGTTATTTCTTGTCAGTAAGCATCTAAAATCAAAGTTTATGCCATCTTTCTCAAACATTATCACAGCATGTAACACAAACAAGAAATTATCTTATTTGATTTAATAGTTGGCTCTCATTTTACCTGTTTAATACTACAGCTTTTGTTCTTGCTGTAAAAGCCTTCTTGAACTTGTCTAGGTCCAAATTCCAGTAAGGCGGATCAAGTTCCACATACACCTGAAGTTCAAATCGTAGTTCCATCGATATTAACCAGTTGTAATAACGTTAAAACAGGTTAGATTCAGTTGTAAACAAAGAGCTTACAGGAACTCCTCCAGCCATCCTAATGCATCCATCATACGGTAAAAAGGAAGGATCAAAAACAATAACTTCATCGCCGGGGTTTATTACTGAACCCAGAAACAACGAGTAACATAAGGTTCACAAAACAGTAACACTCAACTTTCTACAATGCGACGTGCAAACGGAGAAGAAACCCTACTTGCGAATACAGCCGCCGCGAAGGCCTCAGTTTGGCCGCAGCAAATAGCAATATCTGTTTGAGGGTCAACGTCCAAACCATGCATCTCCTTCATACTTTTCGCCAAGTGGTCACAAATTCCTTGCACGTGCCTCAGTTTGCAACAGTGACCACAGAAATGAACATCGACAAATCCAGCATCTAAAAACCACTAAAACGCGCTACACACATGCTTTAATCTATTACCTGTACTGGTTGAAGTCAGAGTTGATGGCTGAGATGGCGGCGTTTTTAATGGCAGACGGAGCAGGGAAGTCCGGGAAACCTTCGGCGAGGTTGATGGCATTGCAACTCTCTGCTAAAAGGGAGAGTTCTTGGATGAGTGAGGAAGTAAATGTCTTTGCCACCGATGACAGCTTATTCTCCATGGAACATCGCATTCTTTGAGTCTATGCTTGCCTTCCTTCTCCTCGGTTTGGTTTCTGATTCACATGGTTTTTTTGGTGTCAAACCTTCCCTTATACGGTGTTTGTGGGTGGAGTTAGAGCTAAACTTATTACAGTGTAAAGCCTAATGCTCAATTCTACTCTGAAATGAGAGGGTTTATAAAAAAATTAAAATAATTTATAAATATATAACATGGAAATGGGTTATGTGGGCCTGCGCTCCCATCATTTAAGCTGTTCCTGACGGGCCTGCTTACCTTATTTATAATCCAGATAATGTCTTCGAATAATAATAATACCTATTATTATTATTATTTTTATGAGTATGTATTTATTTAATAAATAAGATCTAGGAAATGGAGAGTCGTATAATAGAATAAACTCAGCTGAGGATGATTTAATTACAAAATAATGAAGATTTTACAACGAATAATCCGCGGGACTGACTAACAACTAAAGATTGCCGGATTCACGGCGGCGGTGGCTGTACGTTAGACGCTAGGCAAGTTCAAATTCAAAAATCACAGTGGCAGTTACCGTTAATAAACCCAAAATCCAGGCCCACTTTGCCAATAGCCTCCGGTGGTTGAAACATGAAACCCTCTATAATTATAGCGCCACCCCGCATCTCATTTCAACTATATCCCCAAATCATCCTCACTCTCTCTGTCTCTCAACGCTTTGAATCCTCATTCGAATTTGTTTAGGTTTTTTTTGACTTTTAGCTCTTTCGATTCGATTCGATCCCGGCGAGTGAAAGATGTCGTTGAGACCCAGCGCCAGAACTGAAGTCCGGAGGAACCGGTACAAGGTGGCGGTGGACGCCGACGAAGGGCGGCGGAGGAGGGAGGATAATATGGTGGAGATTCGGAAGAACAAAAGAGAAGAGAATTTGTTGAAGAAGCGCCGCGAAGGACTTCAAGCTCAGCATCAACAACCACTAACTTCCTCTCTCACCAGTTCCAGTGCCGATAAGAAGGTTCCTTGCGTTATTTGCTTCTAGTCTTGTTTGGCTAAGTATTTTGAGTTATGCTCTTTGGGTTTCTCTAACTTTTACCTAGCTATTTGGGTAACCGTTAGATCATAATTTTGTTTGGTTCCTGGTTAGATCATTAGCAAATATTATTGTTTTCTTTTTAGAATCTTGCATAGGTGTGTGTCTATGATTCATTTCACTTTGTTGATTCTAAATGAGTCAGGTAGTCTTTACATCATTTGATATCTTTAAGTTCTTCCTTTAAGAATAAAGAAATGGATTTACTGTGAGCAAACTTTTGAATATAATGCAAATATGTTAGGGGAAAAGTTTTTCGATATCATGGTATAATTTATTTGTGATGTGGTTTAACTTAGGGAACATGATTTCTTATTTGTTGCACTCGGCTAATTTGAATCAATCTCATGCTGTTTTTAATGTGGCTGCAGTTGGAAAGTCTTCCAGCAATGGTTGCAGGAGTGTGGTCGGATGAGAGAAATTTGCAACTCGAGTCGACAACCCATTTCCGCAAATTACTCTCAATAGGTTCAGGCGATATTATGTTCTATATATCATATTGATGCAGCATGTGTGTCCCAAAATTTAACTATTATATTTTGCATATTTATGTAGAGCGTTATCCTCCAATTAATGAAGTTGTAAAATCTGGTGTTGTTCCTCGTTTTGTTGAATTTCTCGGAAGGGATGACTTTCCTCAACTTCAGGTTTCAATTTATTCTCTATGTTATTTTTGTTTGGTTATACTCTTGAAGATTTATCTAATTTTAACTGCTTAGTCCCATTTTAACTTTTTTTCTTTGTTGTCTGATATGCTTAGTTTGAGGCAGCTTGGGCTCTCACAAATATTGCTTCTGGGACATCGGAGAATACAAAGGTCGTAATTGACCATGGGGCTGTCCCTGTTTTCGTTAGACTTTTAGGTTCACCCTCAGATGATGTCAGGGAACAGGTGCATGGTCTATGTTAGGTTTTCTTTTTCTTTTTCATTTTTAGTGAATTTAAATTTGCAAGTGCAAGTCCAAGTCCAAGTCCAAGTCCATTGTCATGTTTATATATTTCTTTGATATAGTAAGTGCTTCTCTTTAGTTCTTGATACTACTTTATCCTGAGGCCAATTATATTTGGCGTGTACCTTCAAATTGATTAACTGCTTATCAGTATTCATGATACCACTGTGCTGATTTAAGCTTTTTCCTTTCTCTCAAATTGCAGGCTGTCTGGGCATTGGGAAATATTGCTGGTGACTCTCCTAAATGTCGTGATCTTGTACTTGGCCATGGAGCCTTGATGTCATTGCTTGCACAGTTTAATGAGCATGCAAAGCTGTCCATGCTGAGAAATGCAACTTGGACTTTATCCAACTTCTGCAGGGGCAAGCCACAACCTTTATTTGACAAGGTAGGGGGAATTGATTTGAGTTTTTGGATGTAGAGAAATGCTTTCTCTCCTTGTTTGAAGTTCTTACTAAAATCTATATGATTGAACGGGCAGACAAAGCCTGCTCTCCCAGCCCTTGAGCATCTTCTTCACTCAAATGATGAAGAAGTCCTTACAGATGCATGCTGGGCACTTTCTTATTTATCAGATGGAACAAATGACAAAATCCAAGCTGTTATTGATGCTGGTGTCTGCCCCCGACTTATTGAACTTTTACTGTGAGTTAGTCTTATCTTTCAGATGAAAGCCTATTCATTCTAGCTATGAAAGCTAATTTGCTCCTTTTTTTTTTAATCTTCTAGCCATCCATCTCCAACAGTGCTTATTCCTGCTCTGCGCACAGTTGGAAATGTTGTTACTGGAGATGATATGCAGACACAGGTACTCATTACTTCACGACTTCTTTCTGTTGTTTCTTTGTGTATTTTCTTTTCCATTATTTGTTTCATTCTTTTTCCCTAATTTCCTTCTGGTTATATTTCTATAGCATTTTAGTGAATTAAAATGGGAGGTGCTGCTATTTTGAAGTTATACTTTGTTCTCAGGAAAGAGTAAAACAATGGGATCCACGGGGAGAGGGAGAGAATGAGGATTCAGATATGGAATTACCATTCTAGTGTTGGACTAAAAGATTATTGCCTTGGTACTAGTAATTGAAATTGAGAATATAAATAGTAGTTTTAGAGTTTTAAGTTTTGGTCTATTAGTCTTTATGTTTCAAGGTAGCAATCAGGTTTCTGGTTGAGCAATACAAACTGATATAAAAGTTTATGTAACTCCTCCATTTTAGGAAATTGCCTTATATTCCTTTTCTTCCTCTTCTAATGATTTTAGCTTGGATCACATTTTGTGGATATAGAGAACATGCATTTTTGTAGTTTGCATTTATGTGTTGATTCTTTTGATCTTTGTCAGTTTATAATAAACAATCAAGCTCTTCCGCGCCTTTTGAACCTACTGGCAAATAACTACAAGAAGAGCATAAAGAAAGAAGCATGCTGGACAATCTCAAATATTACTGCTGGGAATGTCCATCAGATACAGGTTAATTTATTAATGTGCCAAAGGCATCTTTAGTCTAACCATGTCTTTGTGGGTTATCTTGCTTTAAAATTTTGTTGTTTTTTTCCATATCCTACCCAATGAAGGCAAGTATATTGCAATTACACAGGCTGTAATTGAAGCTGCTATCATTGGCCCCCTTGTCCAATTGCTTCAAAATGCTGAATTTGAGATCAAGAAGGAGGCTGCTTGGGCAATTTCAAATGCAACATCTGGTGGCACACATGAACAGATCAAGTATAGATATCTGTCCACGAACTTCTGTTATAGTTCTACTATTGTGATTTGTATACTTGTTATACACTAGGTCCATGCATTTGTTGAAAGATATGATTTTCTTTGTGCTTTATAGGTTTCTGGTGAGTCAGGGGTGTATCAAGCCATTTTGTGACCTCCTGATTTGTCCTGATCCTCGAATTGTCACAGTTTGCTTAGAAGGTCTTGAAAATATTCTGAAGGTTGGGGAGGCAGAGAAGAGTTTAGGCAACACAGGAGATGTAAATCTGTATGCTCAAATGATTGATGATGCCGAGGGGTTGGAAAAGATTGAGAACCTTCAGAGTCATGACAACAATGATATATATGAGAAAGCAGTAAAGATTCTTGAGACATATTGGGTTGAAGATGATGAAAATGAGACATTGCCGCCAGGTGATGCTGCCCATTCTGGATTTAATTTTGGAGAAAGTGCTGTTCCCTCTGGTGGATTTAATTTCAGTTAAGGTATGCTTCTTTCTTGTCCCAGAATGAGTAGTCTGAGATGCTGTTTTTCTGACATGAAAATAAGGCAAGCCTTCTGGGCAGCTGAGACATCTTAGATGTAGGTGGATGTGGAGTTTAAAGTTGTTTGTGCTGGCTCAATTGGCTTTATAGGTTTGTTGAGGATTCCATTTTTTAGCGGGAGGAGGTGGTCTTTCTAAATTATGGAGTTTCTTTTATCTTGGAGAATAATGCCACTGCAGTTTCTCCTTCATAAATGCAATTTGCAATCATAGTTATGTACTTGCTCTTAACATCTATGATCCTTTGTGCAGCGAAATCAAGTTAGTGGTGGAATGAAGCTGAGAGTCCAGGTTTCTACTACTCGAGTTATTTGGCTTTAAGGCACTTTTCTTTGATCCCTCTTTTTCCCCATAAGCCTCTACATGTGGTTGAATCGATGCTGCTGCTCCTAGGTTGTCTGTGAAACCAAGAACTATATATCAAATGGGGAATACTAATTGAAGATCCTTTTCGACAGGTCAAAACCACACATTATGTACTCTTTTACTCCGTTTGTTCCTTATTCTTTGCTCATGTCCATGTTTATTGGTGGGTAGATGGGATATGCCTTCGGATTTCACACACATCTGCTTGCTTTACAGTTGAGAGTTGTAACAGTAAAATGATACACAAACATTGTCTTCGCAAAGGTCTTCTATTGCAAATAGGGGATGGAAATTTTTTATTTTTCAGTTTGGCAGAGGGAAATGTTGGCTTATGAGTTGATATAGAAATCGATTTATTATTATTCATATAAGAATTTAGCATTACATCCACCTCTTTCCATTAGTAAGCTTGGCAATGGGCCAGGATTGATCCGAGTTTTTTATAAGCTTCAGCCTGGCAATCGTGAAGGTCATACTGAAAAGTTCGAGTCCGAGTCAGGGTGTACCACATGAACCCAAACTTGGAAATTCTTTTATTTAGATCTGTTGACTTCGAGACAAGATGGACCAGATTAGTTTGCAAGGTCTATCCATTAAACTTAGCTTCGTCTCTTGTACAATCCTGTTGAGCTCAGCTTGTTTGATACGGTGGACACCTAATACTTGTCTTATGGAGTTTTGTTTTATTTCTTTATTCCGTTAACGATATGTTAAATAATGTATCTTCAATAGATTTGTAAAATCAGATATGCTAAAAAAATTTCAGTAAATGCAGTCGCTATTTTTCATATTTTGATTTAATACCTATAAATGGTCCAACTTTATATAGTTAATGAATATTAATATCCTATTTTTGTGATAACTGACAATATGCTTGATGGGAGCTTTTTTTTTTTCCAGACTATTGGGACTTCTAAAAAATGCAAACTTTTTACAGTAAAACCTCGATAAATGAATATTCGATAAATTAATAATCTCGATTAAATAATAATTTTCTCCGGTCTCGA
>JAOTBA010000009.1:17575837-17590062 GCA_025629845.1 Erythroxylum squamatum | reverse complement strand
ATGAATGATGATTCTAACTCTCAGTTGATCTACGACCCTTCTCTTCACGTTCAACAGTTTGATCAGAATGACATTTTTCAAGGACTACTCATGGAGGTTGGTTTCCTTAGTAATTACTAATTAACCGCATTCTACTTTCCAAATCCTGGCAGGTTTTGCATGGCATTTCTTGTTTTTAACTTCCAAAATGCTCATCTTCCCTTTTCTTTCATGGATAACAGGCACAACAAGGAGTTCTTCAGGTCGATTATAACTCTGATTGGCCATCTGATAATAATTGTTGAGTGATCTATTAGGGTACCCTGGCAATCCAATGAGAATTAGAGCCTCATTATTCACTCTAATTCAATCGTCACGTAGGTTTTCTCATCCGAATATGAAGATGATTCAGAGTATGAGAGATTAGAGAAAGTTGCATGTTCAAGAAACCACCCGCAGCTCTAGGCAGTAGAAACTTTTCTTTGTTAGTTTCTGAGAGTTTGATTAGTTGGCATCTTCTTGTTTTATTTAAAATCCAACTACCATGAACTTAGAAGTTAGAACTACTCAAATTCCACCAAAATAAATACATTTGGGTTTCCTTCCCAGCCATTTGAATCATGTGCAATGTTTTCAGAGCTTTAAACTTGTTTTTTGGTTGCCCGCGAGGTGTCTTAGGCGGATCTCAATTATGGGAATGTATTTTTAAGTCATCCACATCTAGACTAATCTCCGCTCGAGTCAAGTAGGTCCCTTGCAGGAGGCAAAGTTCTGACCCCAAGTTTTAAACGGCTGCATACATGATTAAAATAGAATAAAATTAAAAATTTTGAAAAATAATTAAAAATATTATAATTATCAAAAAATTTGAAGTTTAATTAAAAAATTAAAAAATTAATAAATTGATCTTTTTTTAATAACTACTAAATTAAATTAAACTAAAAAATTACTCGGTTTAAAATTTTCAATGTTACACAAGTTGAATCGGTTTAATTTTTAAAACATTAATTATATGTTTGTTTAATAAATCTTCTAATTTAATATATTTTTATAAACTCGGTCTGAGTATTATCTAATTCACTAACCACTTTACCTATCTTTATCTCTATCCTTTAAATAAGATCTCTTGAAGATTTGTTAGCTTTAACTAATCGTTAATTTTTCAATTTTGAAAATAGCCAACAAACTTATCCTGAATAAGAACTCCTGAAGAATTGTTAGCTTTAATAGATCCTTAGCACGTAAATTAACATACTTGCATGACGCACGGCTCCCAGGAATAGGCCACCTTGGGACATTAATTTTAAGTTTTTGTATAATTAAAGATAAATGTTTTAAAAATCTGACTTAGGATTAAAAAAAGTTTAGGATTCAACGGTATTAGCCGTAAAGATTTAATAAAATCAAAATTTTGAAATACGATTAAATGAGATTATTCTTATTTAAAATATTTAAATTTTAATTAAAAATTATTAAATAAAAATTAATTGATTTATTATAATTTATAAGAACTTATTATTTTACAAAAATAGTTTTTAATAATAATAGTTATTAAAATAAATTAAACCAAAAAATTAGACGATTTAAAGTTTTAAAAGTTAAAGTGACCAAACTAGTTGAATTTTTTTAATCACATTAATTTTTTATTATTGAAAACTACAATTTTAAGAGCCGAAAAAGCAGGCAGTTAATGAGATACCAAAATTGTTAGAAATACTGTTAAAATCAAAGGTTAAAAAAATCTAATCCATTCTTTAAAAATTTTGAACTCTTCAATTTTTGGTTCAAATTTTAACTTTTAATTAATCGGTCAATTTTTATAAATTAATAAATTTTTATAAATTGATTAATTTTAATTTAATAATCAATAATAATACTTTCATATTTAAAGTTTTTAAATTTTATTCGATCATTATTTCCTTTTAAATTTTAAACATTTTATTTTACTTATTTATCTTCTAATCCGGTAATTAAAAAAAATGCATTAGTTGTAATTGTTTTAGGAGCTAGGATTACTGCTACCTGGGATTATCCAAAATCTGTCTATTAGATTGAGAATATAATTCGCAATTTTAGTATTCGTAAAGGTTTAAAGACCAAGTCAAATTCTTGCTGTGTATCATCAGGATAGCGAGTTCAAAAAAGCAAACCAAATGATAAGATTGGGATTCCAAACACAAGTACTCAATCCAATAGGTAACTCCCTCTGATTTGTAAGATTCCTGTTAAATTGGACATAGCCGTCTTTTATAATTTATCTCGTTGCACAGATATCATTTGTATACTTTGGCCTATTTTAGGTTTTGGTGTTTCGTTAAGTCAAAGAGCTGATAATCATATTTAGCGAATTAAACTCAATCCGTTTTTTTTTTAAATGCTCCCGTAAGGAAAATTTATATCATTATCTTTATTTATCAAATTTTTTATTTTAATTTATGAATATATTCTCGTCATAATTCACGTTGACTTCTACGTTAAAAAGGAATTTAGATTTGAACTAGCTTATTTAATAACGATAATGTAGGTAGTGTGTAATAATAATAGTAGTATAATTATATTGTTATTACTTATTACTATTATTCGATTTTAATTTTAACTTTATTAAATTGAAACTTTATTCATTAATATAGTTTATACAAAATTTATATTCAAAATGTAATTTACCTTTATTCATAATTTGATTAAGAATGCTAATCCCACCAACAAGCTTTTTATGAATTATAATGATTACAAGTCCCGATTTGGAGGAAAAACAAAAGGGGATTACTATATAATAATAAGTGCAAACTCTTATTAATTCACAACTTTGTACTAACAACGAGGCAGGTTCTTCGGTCTAATATTATGGTGTCTTATTCTTTTCTATAAATCTCAGTCATTCATTTATGTGAGTCCCGTGTTCATTTATGCGGGATCCACATGAGACCTACATATTGTAAATAAATGGCTAAAATTTATGGGACAGAATAAAACATTATAATATTAGACAAAAGATTCGAATTTACTAACAACATAGAGCGAAATCCTCTGTAATCATTGGGATGTTTTGACTTTGTATCATTTAATTTTATCCACTCATTTATGTAGATTTAGGGGATAGATTCTTTGTTTATATAAATCAGTTCCTACCTTTATCATTAATTTCATCCACGTATTTATGTATCATTAAATTTTATCCACAGATCTTATGTAAACATATGGATAAAATTAAACAAAATAGGGTGGGACTGATTTATTTACCCTAACAACACTGACTACTTGTGGATGTCGGATAACATATAATTAATACATCAATACCAATTTGATTAAATTTGGATGAGAAATATTATGAAACGAATGGGCCTCAAATCCAATTTTTTAGTGTATATATATTCGGCGCTGGGACAAAACCTTTTGAATTGCCATCAACTTGTAATTATTATAGAGAGGCCATCAACATACCAACGGTATATACCGGCCCTTTGGGCTTTGGCCTTTTACCTTTTCTTTTTGACTTTCTTCCCTTATTCAAGAATGGACCACATGTCCACGTCACCGCACCTAGCCGACCGTTTCCTTAAATTGAATTTGGACCGTTGGATTTCTCTTCATCTAAGGTCCAGACAAGCCGACCGTTATGTTTGAACCCCAATCCCAACCAGAGAGGTGCCTTTTTACTTATAGTTTCAAATTCAACCGTTGCCCAGAGATTGCATTAAAGAGATGGGTCTTCATTTCGAATCCATTCCATAAACTCACTTTTGCTTCTTCTTTCGTGTTTCTTTGTGTTTTCATTTCACTGATTGGAAAGGTTTGATATTCAGGATGGTGAAGGCTGCAACATCTCCATCTTCTTCTCCTGTGACGATAAGGGTCTCATCAGGAGGCAAAGGAGCGGGAAGTAGTAGAAGTATGGGTTTAACTAGTCCAATAGCAAGACCTTCTGTGTCAAACAATCCAAATTCACCTCTCAATAACAGTAGAAATCGAGCCTCAAGTGGAGGAAGATACAGTGCAATGTCCAAAGACGACCCGACAGAGGAGGTTAGTTCAGAATTTGTTACATACACTGTCCATATTCCCCCAACACCGGACCACCAGCTATTCTCAGCATCACAGACCAGCCTCAGTGAGAATATTAATAATGATGGGAAACCTTCCGAGAGCGGCTTCTTAACAGGTACCATCTTCACTGGTGGGTTCAAATCCGTCACACGCGGGCATGTTATCGACTGCTCGATAGAATCAGCAATAGAGCAGGCCAAAACTGGGCTTGTCTGTGGCATGAAAGGTTGTGATGATGAAGCTATGAAACAAAAATGCGAGTGCGGATTCAATATTTGTAGAGATTGTTATTTAGATTGCGTGGGATCTAACGGAGAGGGTACTTGTCCTGGTTGCAAAGAACCGTACAAGGATGTCGATGATGAGGCGAGCTCCAATCAATCAGATTCTGATCCCGAAAGTGAAGCCGAAGATCGGGCTTTGCCTTTGCCTAGGTTGGATAAGAGGCTTTCACTTGTGAAATCATTTAAAGCAGGGAATCAACCTCCGGATTTTGATCATACGAGGTGGTTGTTTGAGACAAAGGGTACTTATGGTTATGGCAACGCTCTGTGGCCAAAGAATGGTTATGGAGGCGGATCAGGAGAAGTCAACGGTTTTGAGCATCCCCCAGAGTTTGAAGAGAAAAGCAAGAGGCCTCTGACCAGAAAAGTTGCAGTTTCTACTGCAATACTCAGCCCCTACAGGTACTCCACTTGGAATTGCTGTCATTAACTTGTATTTTGCGTTGTGTTTCGAGTACTTTTAGACTGTCTCGTTGTCCTCTCTGGATTTCTAACTTCTCGGTCTTACATACAACTTATAGTAAAGATGTCTGCTTTTGCATACTTAATTGAAAACAAGTAGAAGCATAATTATGCGGCCAAAAGCACGTAGTTAAAGGATTAATCCTGAAGAGTTCTGTCAATCAATATTGATATAGTTTTATTAATCCTGAAGAGTTCTGTCAATCAATAATGATCTAGTTTTCATTCATCCAGATGGGTTTTTGATTAATGTTTTGTTCATGAAATTTGTTAACACTGCCTTGCAGATTACTCATTATGTTCCGTCTTGTCGCTCTTGGTCTATTTCTTACATGGAGAATTCGACACCCTAATCACAAAGCTATATGGCTATGGGGAATGTCTGTAACTTGTGAGTTCTGGTTTGCCGTTTCGTGGATTCTTGATCAACTTCCTAAGCTCTGCCCAGTAAAGAGAGTGACAAACCTCTCTGTGCTAAAACAGCGTTTTGAATCCACGAATCTTCGGAACCCAAAAGGAAGATCAGACCTTCCTGGCATTGATGTTTTCGTTTCAACAGCAGACCCTGAGAAGGAACCACCTCTTGTAACTGCAAACACTATACTCTCTATCCTTGCAGTTGATTACCCAGTGGAAAAGGTCGCTTGTTACTTATCAGATGATGGTGGCTCTCTTTTGACATTTGAAGCTCTAGCTGAGACGGCTAGCTTTGCAAGAATTTGGGTTCCCTTTTGCAAGAAACACAACATAGAACCAAGGAACCCTGAGACTTACTTCCAGAAACGTGATTTCCTTAAGAACAAAGTTAGACTTGATTTCGTTAGGGAAAGGAGAAGAGTTAAGAGAGAATATGATGAATTTAAGGTGAGAATCAACTCTTTACCTAACTCAATCAGGAGAAGATCAGATGCCTATAATGCCCACGAAGACATTCGAGCAAAGAAGAAACATATGGAAAGAGGGGGCAATCCATCAGAAGCTATCAAGGTACAGAAGGCTACTTGGATGTCAGATGGTTCACATTGGCCTGGGACATGGGAATCTGGAGAGCCAGAACACACAAGAGGAGACCATGCTGCCATAATTCAGGTAAACTTTGTTTTGGAATGCTTAAAACTATATTGACATGGCTTGGAATTCAAATGATCTAACATTTGTCTTGCCTTTACAGGCTATGCTTGCTCCACCAAGTGGGGAACCTGTTTTTGGGGCTGAAGCAGATGGGGAGAACTTGATTGATACGACAGAAGTTGACATTAGATTGCCAATGCTGGTCTATGTATCCAGAGAGAAAAGGCCAAGCTATGATCACAACAAGAAAGCTGGAGCCATGAATTCTTTAGTCAGAACCAGTGCAATCATGTCAAACGGGCCATTCATTCTGAATCTTGATTGTGATCACTACATTCACAACTCCTTGGCGTTGAGGGAGGGAATGTGCTTTATGCTTGATAGGGGTGGTGATAGGATCTGTTATGTTCAGTTTCCACAAAGATTTGAAGGGATTGATCCAAATGATCGATATGCCAACCATAATACAGTGTTCTTTGATGTGGGCATGAGAGCTCTTGATGGATTACAAGGTCCAATGTATGTGGGAACAGGCTGCATTTTCCGGAGAACAGCTCTCTATGGATTTAGTCCTCCAAGAACTGCAGAGCACCACGGATGGTTTGGTAGAAGGAAAATCAAGTTATTCTTGAGGAAACCCAAGAGAGAAAACAAGAAAGATGATGAGATGAGTGTACCTATGAATGGAATTACCGGTGATGATGATGACGATGATGCAGATATTGAGTCACTGCTTTTACCTAAAAGGTTTGGGAACTCTTCTTCCCTGGCCGCATCTATCCCAGATGCAGAGTACCAAGGAAGGCTACTTCAAGAATTTCAAGGACAGGGAAACGTAGGAAGGCCGGTAGGTTCTCTGGCAGGACCAAGGAAGCCATTGGATGCTGCTACCGTCGCAGAGGCAATTAGTGTTATATCTTGCTTCTACGAGGACAGAACTGAATGGGGAAAAAGGGTAGGATGGATTTATGGTTCTGTGACTGAAGATGTGGTGACTGGTTACAGGATGCACAATAGAGGTTGGAGGTCTGTGTATTGTGTAACCAAAAGAGACGCATTCCGAGGGACAGCTCCAATCAATCTGACAGATAGACTCCATCAAGTCCTTCGATGGGCTACTGGCTCAGTCGAAATATTTTTCTCTAGGAACAACGCACTGTTTGCTTCTCGGAGAATGAAGTTCTTACAGAGGGTGGCATATTTCAACGTTGCCATGTACCCTTTCACATCATTTTTCCTCCTAGTCTACTGCACCCTGCCGGCTCTTTCGCTCTTCACTGGCCAGTTCATCGTCCAATCACTCAATGTGACCTTCCTAGTGTTCTTGTTGGCCATCACAGTCACCTTATGCCTGCTTGCAATCCTAGAAATCAGATGGTCAGGAATCACGCTGCATGATTGGTGGAGAAACGAACAGTTTTGGTTGATTGGCGGGACAAGTGCCCATCCTGCAGCAGTATTACAAGGCCTGTTAAAGGTTATAGCTGGAATCGACATTTCATTCACATTAACCTCTAAATCTGCTACACCTGAAGATGGAGAAGATGAGTTTGCTGATCTATACGTGGTGAAGTGGAGCTTCTTGATGGTCCCTCCAATCACAATAGTGATGTTGAATGTAATAGCCATTACAGTTGGTGTTGCAAGGACCATATATAGCCCATTTCCAGAGTGGAGCAAGCTCCTTGGAGGAGTTTTCTTCAGCTTCTGGGTTTTGTCCCATCTCTATCCGTTCGCGAAGGGTTTGATGGGAAGGAGAGGAAGGGTACCAACCATTGTGTACGTATGGTCTGGATTGCTCTCCATCATTATTTCTTTGCTCTGGGTTTACATAAGTCCTCCTTCGGGAAGGCAAGATTATATGAGCTTTAAATTCCCATAATATTGAATAGCAGGGGGTTGTTTCCTAGTAAATGAGCATGTAATGTAACAGGCCAGTAGAATTGAAGTTGCTCAACTTCATCTTAGTTTTATTTTCTAGTGTAGATTCGTCCGCTGTCTTTTATTTCAGGTGTTTCTGATGAAGTGATGAATGAAACTCGACTTTCACGCTTGCAAGCTGGTGATATTCATTAATGGCAACTTTTTGCGATTAAATTTGGCAATGTTGAAGTTGCATTTTCGTTTAGTAAGCTTGTTGTGTGGGTGGTCCTATGATCACGATCAAGAAAAGAGGTCATTTATGTCCTGTGTTACAAATCATTAGGGGGAGATCCGGAAGAGTTCCCTGGAGATGTGATGTAGTTAACAGATTCAACTGTGGAGCACACAGACCTATATATCAAGTACAATATCAAGTACAATGTCAAGTACATGGTGGTGGGTTGGACCAAGGAGCAATTAATAGTCTCCTTGTGTCATAACCCAAAGGGTTGTTTCTAGCTGTAAAGGCCTCTCTACAGCTAAAGTCTAAATGACTCTTTAACCAAGTTCCATGTGTTCCTTTCTTCACATGCGGCTGTGGAGGCTCAGTTGTTTTCAGACATCATAAGGAACACGATGGTCCCTAAACAGATTCAACTCAGTCTTTGTGTGACATAAGAACATTTTTATACGGAATAACAAAGCTCAAAAAAACCAATGGTCCCTAAACAGAAAATTGTCGGCAGTCATGTCTCTACGTTATTAAATGGCAAAAGATAAATGAAGGTGTTCAAAGCCATACCATACCCTTAACAGGGGACCAGCCAATTGATCATGACGTTTTATTATGGGCCGTGGTTTTGCCTACCTCTGAACTCTCAACCCTGACGCTTCGCCTCCTCAAGAATCACCTACTCTATGCAATGCAATGACGCTGGGGATAATAACTTATAAAGTATTAGTTACGATTTAAGAATTAAACAAAAACTCGATCTCACTCTGTAGACGAATGGGCCGGTTACCGAACCAATGCTGCGCAACTTTTTGCTTCCTTCTAGAACAAATATAATCACAGCAAATCATTAAAAGGTTAGTGTAATTGTATTATTCATGTATGGTTACAATGATTTGGGGGAAATTTTAGAGAGGAAAAGCTGTCAAGGTCAGATTGACTGAGGATTTTCACCACCCATCTATCTAAGCGTCTGTGTGCAGGGAACAGATCTTCTGTTCCACCAACACAGAGGGCACAGGGTTGATGAAACAGAAAACTTCAAGCCCTGTTTGCAAGTCCCAATTTGCTTAAAACACAGCTTGCAAAAGATGAACAAGACAAGAAAGTCTAAACACATAAACCAATATTATATAACTTGGGTATGTTAATGGATGACTGGGATTGTTTGTGGCACAGAGGACACAGCGTTGGTGGAACAGAAGATTTCAAGCCCTGTTTGCAAGTCCCAGTCAGCTTAAAACACAGCTGGCAAAAGATGAACAAAACAAGAAGGTCTAAACAACATAAACCAATATTATATAAATTGGGTATGTTTTATTTATTATAAGTAAGCGTCGGTTTAGAGCTGATTCCATGAGAGTCGAAGCAAGTGGCCACGTGTGATGCCAGGGCAAAAGGAATTGGTCCCCCATTCCCTACTTTGGCCACTTCACACGCAACGATAAAATTGAATTCCAGTACTTCTGCTTTTATCTTAATGTTGTGGAAAAGCATTTTGGATCATTCAAAATCTTTTTAATATCATACTAAACTAAAAATAAACATACAGGTGAGAGATGGCATGGCAAAGCCACTAAAGCGTGGAAAGGGAGGTTAGTTCACAAGTCTTTCACTGCACACGAAGCATAACACTGAGGTCAACCTGTGCTGTGCTCAAGATTTTTTAACCAAAAACGATTACACTATTCATTTTGTTTCTTTCTGAGCACTGTACAAAATGGATCTTCAACGTCAACTCCTTCCACCTTTTGCTCATTGCACTCCACCATATACGACACGTCGTCATTCATTTCCTTCAGTTCGTTTCAGCAGCTTTCGTTTGACAAAGTATACTACTTTCCCCTATAAAATAGCATAGGCTGCAAAGTGTAATAAAAGGCGGGGGTGGAAACTGTATATCCTGGTCCTAGTTAAGCAAGTTAATCCATTTTATTTACCCAAATGCCCTAACGGTTAGTGCTGGAAGGATAAATGCTGTGTACTACTATAATCTAGAATGACAGCAAATAATCTAGCAACTTAATGACATGAAATGGAAGGACCAATTTGGTCATTTTAAAATTGTTATTCCCTCCTCCTCCTCCTCCTCCTCCCACATGAACTGTCCACCCGCCATTGAAGGATAAGTTTGCCCACTTCAGAACGGCTGCAACTCATTTGCCCATCCAGAAACGGAACTATTACATAACAAACTGAATTTCTGCTTTAAATGTTTTATTTTCCATGCACAGAGAATATCAAACAACTTAAATACAAATTCCATACTAAAATTTAAAACCAAGAAAAAATGACTAATAAGATCGTAATAAAACGTAGAAGAAGAAGAGGAAGTATTAAGACGAGAAATAATGATGAAAAAAGTTTTAAAAAATGGAAAATGACAAAATTAAACAAAAGGCATTAAAAAATTTAATGTGAGGGAAAAAGCAGTCCCGGAGGAGAATTTACCGGTGCCGTAAAACACCACCATTAACATACTGCTATCATTGCGAGTGTCCAAACAAGTCGTATGGCGCCCAAATTGCATCAAGCGGACACGGCCTTTTGGAGTCTAGCCTGAGCCACGGCTTGCCACTACCGGACCAATGCAAAAGACTAGCCGGACCTGAGTGCAGGTCCCGACAGCTCCCATTCACATTATCACCACCTAACCCGTGTTGGTTCCACCTATGCTCGATCGGCGCCACGTGTCCCGCAAAAACCAAAAGGAACGGCGGTAATGAACCCAGCTCGTAGATCCTGTTACTCTTCTGGACCTCCATCCACCTCTCGATCCGTTTCGTGTACCCGACCCGCCTCCATCTCACCAGATCTATCACCATAACCCCAGTGTTAAAATAACACGGCCTCCGCCCATCGAATATGCTCGAGAATCTTCTGTCCGACCAAAACCTCGGCGTGAAATATTTTGTGAAGTTGGCGTGACAGTACTCCGGAGCTCCGATTGTTCTCGAATTTAAGTCCGTATACCAAAGTTGTGTGATATCATCAACCACCACTAAATCGGAGTCCAAGTAAATGACCCTACCTACACAAGGCTCTAGCAGATCCGCCAAGTAATTCCTCGCGTAATTCAACGGTTGCTCTAGAGCTTGCCTGACAGAAGTTGAGATCAGATTCCGCACAATCTCCGGATCAAAGTAATACACCTTGAACTTCAACTGAGGGAAGGTAGCCCTCACTAATGACTCCATATTCGTCTCAGAAACCAAAAAATGGAAGAAAATACTCTCCGGACACTTCGAATGCCGCAGAATGGAGTGAACTGCAGCGATGGAGCCGCGGAGGTACTCGTAATCGAGAGTAATCGCGACGTGTACCAAAGAAGGATCGCAGACGCCGGTTATCCAACGATCGGAGAAGGCGCATTCATCGGCATTGTGGAAAACCGGTGCTTTTCGGAAGGAGTAATGGTCGGAGACAGCGGTTACCGGCAATCTATCGAGGTGAGAGGATCGGATGGCTTCGGCGGGAGAAAAAGATTGAAGAGAAGGAGAGAGTATGATCATAATCATTGCGGCGGAGAAGAAACCGGAGAATCTCATAAGCCATAGCATCTTGACGCGGTGAATCCCTCTGCTCTTCCTCTTCTTTGATTTGAAATCGAAATGATCCAATGACAAGATTGAGCTCATAGAAAACCGAAGCAACGCTAGGCTTCCTTTGAGGTCCGCCAGGGTTTCTAATAATTATCACCAAACAACCCAAAAGGACGGGGAAAAAAAAGGAGTGAAAGCCAAGTTGGAATCGATCTTTTGCTCCGGTTCAAAGTAGTTTTGCCGTGAGAACGAAGCCAACTTCCATGAGAGAGAGAATAGAAGAATCCATTACCCCAACCGGAGCTACCTTGAGCCGCCGTGTGTTGTACGCCCTCTCTATCTCTCTCTCGCTATCTCTCACACCACACTTGGTAGTACAAAACAATTACAAGAAGGTGACAGAAGCTGAACAAAGACACACTCAACCAAAGTAGAGACTCGTGAGAGATAGACTAATTATTTTTCTGTTTTATTATTATTTTTTGCCATAGAAATACACCAACGGGCTATATTAAAAAGGAAATAAAAGGATTTCTTTGTTGAACATGTAACATGGGGAAATAAATATCTTTTTATAATACAATTATATATGAATATTTAAAAGAAAAAGAAGGGGTTGAATGAGCTGGTCCTTTCCTTCCCTTACACACATAACGCTCATTCAATCCCTTCCTTTGTATCACAATGACGATTGCCTCCCTGCACCATCCCGTACGTTCTCTTTTTAAGTTTTAACTATTCCTACTTTTTACCTTTGTAATTGTAATCTCTTTCTTTTTTGGCACGTAGTCATTTTACCCTTTTTGGTTTAGTTGTTGCTTAATTTTTGTTGGACCATATAAAATAAAAGGAGAAGAGGGCCGATTACTTTTGTACACGTACAAGAGGAGATGTCGGTTGTGATGGTTTTTGTTTTGATTGTGATCCCAAGTCCTATAGAACATCAATAGTAGATGTCTGGGTTAAGCCCTCGGGTTACCGCCCAAGCTTGTGTTGTTTTGATTATTTTAACCAAAAATTTAAAATTTAAAATATTTCTATTAGATTATAATAAAATTAATATACTATAAAAATTGAATATAATTTAAAATAAGATTTAAAATTAAAATATTAATAATTTAAAAAGTTAATATATAATTAAAAGTGACTATTAAACAAATATTTGTTTTAATTTAAATTTTGAATAACTAATTAGTCAATAAACTAACTGATTTTTAATAACAAAAATTATTTTAAAAATGAACTAAAAATTTAATTAATTCAAAATTTTTACAATTAAAACAATCTAACTAATTTAGTTATTATTATTGATTATTTAATAACTTTATATTATAAATTTATTATTATATTAGTATTTTATGCTTGAAGTTTCTATTGACCTTTTATATAAAATAATAATAATTTCGATCATTAATAAATAAACATACAAGTTTAAAGTATTATGAGAGTGGATCATGTTTTCTTGTATAACCATCCATAAGCTTTGATAATACTATTGAACTATTATTGATAAAGATTATCATCATTTTCTAATTAAATTTTTAAATATTTGCTTAATTTTCTTCGTGTTTTCATGTAAAAAATATATAAATTCAATCATTACTAAATAAATATAAGGCTTTAAAATATCATGATAATGTAACAAACTTTCGTATATAATCATCCATAAACTTTATTAATACCATTGAATAATTATTTGTTTGGATTATAATCTTTTTGAAATTAGAATTATAATTTGCTTGATTCATTGACTTTTTTTAATGTCAAAATTAGATAAATACAAAACTTTAAATGTTGCGAGAATATAATATGTTTGCCATATAACCTTCCACAAACTTCTTATACAATTTGTAATTGTATTTGTGCGTGCTACCATACTTACAAATTTCAGCTTTAATTATGATATCGCTTTCTTAACATATAAAGTTGTTTTTTCATGATAAATACATTAGGAAGGCATAATGTTGTTCCAAATTGTGACCGCAATTATTGCCACAGCACCGACTTTCCTGGCAATGCACAGAAATAGCAAATACAAAGAGAGGATGTGTCAGAAAATGGTAATAGGCAATAATCAGAAAACTTCAGAGAGGCAGTGACAAATATCTGATATCGCAGTAGTGTCTGATATTTTCCAATCTTATTTTATTAAATTTTATTTATATAATTATATAAAATTTATATAAATATAAATATTATATTATATTAATCAATTTTAACTTTATTTTATTTACACATTTACATAAAATTCAAATAAATATGTGTGAAACCGGATTGAAACATCGGTATCAGGTGATAATAATGTAAGCGCGCCTTGTGGACTGAGCATGTCCCGTGATGTCATAGAGAAAGTGCAGGTGTACGGTGTTCCTGCAAATCACAGCGTGCATTTATATGATAATACTTTGTGAAACGTGTTCCTCGGCGATCGCATCCTTTTAACAGTCCGCACGCTCCTTGCCCTGCTCCTTCCAGTCCATCCTGGACTCCACTTTCTGTGACTGTGGATCGGGCGAACCCGTCTAGCCCGTTTTAACAACTTGGGTCGGAGCTTTATAATTGTAACCCAAGTGTGTAAGCATCAGACATGTTGTTTTGTGTCTTAAAATTGTTAAATGCATGTGGTTCTGCCGGATTTTGGCTGAACTGCATGTTACCGTTTGGATCCATGAATCGAGTATCCTCCGTGATAAACTGCACGTGAAAGTACCTGCAAAACAAAGGAAGGCACGTCGGGGGTTATGTCCC
>JAOTBA010000009.1:17550200-17565953 GCA_025629845.1 Erythroxylum squamatum | reverse complement strand
ATCAAAAACGTTTATAAACAGCGAAAGGCAAACTTGTGAATCCTAAACTTTTACTCACGGCAAGGAATGAGCTCCGACGGTTGGTGAACATGAACGATACAAATCCTCTTGCCTCCAGAATTCTGCAACGCCCAAACAAGAACTGATTTGCCTTCTTTCACCGATTTGCCCACCGCAACGTGTATCTTCTCCTCGATTACGCGCGAAACCGATGATTCCACTATATTGACACTTCTGGACACCGGAGCTTTGAGTTCCCGGAATCTCATCGGACTCGTAGGCGCGGGACTCACCAATGCCATGATTGATCAGACCTGCCAAACAACTACTCCTCTAGCTAGTTATTTATCTCAGCGTCATTGATTACACAGGTCCAACTCAGGATGGTGATGTTTTGTCCGTAGGAAAATATGAGGAAGATAACATGAACAAGAAAGTGAAAGCTGGGACCTGGTAGCGGCGCGGGTGTTTTGAAGTCTACGCGGCTTATAATTTGACTTGAGAAGGAATGACTTGTTCTCCTCGGTTTTTTTATTTTTGGTGTAAACCATCCGGTTTCTGACACCACGTGAATATTCGACTAATCCAGATTTTTCATGGGAGCTTGCATTAAGTGATAAATGACTGGCCACGAGGAACGATCCATTCTTATGGGAGGAGTCAAACTTCCCACCACATAGTTAAGGGGCAGAGGCGAGCTACCACCACACCACCCCTCGTAGTTACTTGTTCTCCTCGGCTAATAACAAAAGAGATTTCCGAATTTTTATATTAAGATGTTATTCAGTTATGGTTGAGATCTACCATGGGCCCCATTTACGTTACTTCATTATTTTATTGATTTTTTAAAATGAATATTTTAAAAATTAAATCGATAAAATAAATATTTTAAAGTTAAAAAAATAAATTTAAAAATAAGGTTAAAAATAAGGCTTTCTTTATTTATAAAGAAATTATTAAATAAAAATTATTTAATTTATAAAAAATATTAATTTAAAAATTTTGGTCAGCTAAATAATAAATTGATATTTTTTTAATAATATACAACTTATTAAGATAAATTAAATTAGAAACTTAAATAATTTTGGTGGAATCAGTTTAATTTTTTAATCATTACTTAACATAAATAAATAAGAGATATTATAAAATAATAACTTATGATTTAATATTAAAATACAATTATTTATATTTAATAGTTTAATAATTAAAATTTTCTTTTCAAAATTATTAATATACAATATTAACGTAAATTTTTTAATGGTTTAAGTAATTTTAAAAAATATTTTATTCATAAAATTCATAAACCAATAATAGCACATTTTATCCTTATTTTATCTTAAAGATATCTTACGTAATAATTTTAATAAAAATTATATTACTTTATAAAATATTTTTCTCGTTATAGATATTTTTTCTTTTATAATGAATAATGGTCCAAATTATAAGTGCATATAGTTATAAAATTATATGCACTTATAATTTGGACCATTATTCATTATAAAAGAAAAAATAAATAAGGGGGCAGAGGAAGGAGCTCTTTAATAACGAAGCTTCGTCGAGTTTACCTGGGGTGTATTGAATAGAAGATAATGAATTGTACGGAATGATCTAGTAAGGAATTGCTGACATGGGAACAAGATCCTCGTTATGGTATCTTATTATGTTCAGTGAATTTCAGCCATTTATTTATGCGGGTCTTATATGGGCTCCACATAAATAAACATGAGATTCACATAAATAAATGGCTGAAATTTACTGGACACAATAAAATACCATAAAACTAGACAAAAGAATTGGACTCGTTGTTTCGTGGATTAGAATCGAATGTAGAATGATTCTGCTTTTATTAGATATTGGAATCTTGAATGTAGAATGATTCTCCTTTTATTGTTGTAGCCGCTTTCAATTCATTTTGTCAAACGTTGTACGAGTAGAAGTGCCCACCACAAGGGAACATCGTAAAGCCATTTAGAGCAATTCTCTCCAACTGTACCCGTCGCGGTTAATGTAGCTGACCGCTTTGACTTTATTGCATACTGTTATTAGTCCTAAAGCCATTTTCTGATTCTCTCCAAATGTAGCCGCCGCGGTTAATGTAGCTGACCGCTTTGACTTTGTTAACAGTCGCATACTGTTAGTCCTCCACGTGGCACTGTTTAACGGGTAGAGTCCAAACAGTCTTGTCACTTCATTCAGAATTCCAGCTGTCAAACTGGAATGTGCAGTCCGAAGATTATTATAGACCACTAATCAGAATTCTTGAAATATTATCATAACTGAAACTAACGAGAAAATTTTTAATTGATTAATTTTTAATTTTTTAATTCATTAACTCGCTTCGTATGTGACCACTTAAGCAAATGTTTCATATTTAAGTCAATAATCATGATCCTACTTGCACCGTGATGACTTGCAAGATAACAGGCTAAAAGCAGAAATGCCTTTATATATTAATTAAATTAAACTTATTATTTAATTTTAAATTATTTAATTGTTAAAAAATATATTTTATAAATTATTATGTGAATTTATTTTTATATATCCTTTATCCTAATCATTGTAGTACTTGTGTTGCCCAAGAAATAAGGAGCATGATAACTTGATGTCATCTTTACCTTTCTCTAGCTTATTATCGACAGTTTGTTTAAAATTTCAAACTTAATAGTGGTAACCTAACATCTTATGGCGCAAGCTAACGATGATACACTCATATTTTCATATATGTTTAGGACTTACTTAATTCAGAGTCATTTACATTCATTTTATGTTCATCTATGGCTGGTTTATCATGTTTTAGCATTATTCGAGGTTCATTGATGTAAACTGCATAAATGAAACAAATAGACTCGAATTACACTGTTTTTGGGTTTCTGGTTGACTTGACCTTTAGTCATTGTGAAATTTTTATCTCGAGATTGGTTTAGCCAAAAATTCTGAATTTTCATACTTAAATTCTTGAATCATTGACAGAATTTTTGGGACCACTTGCAGATTTTTTCTGAGTTGGAATTCAGGAGAAATAAATTTCTGAAATTTGCGTCAGATTTTGGATCACCAGAATGACCTTTTGACGATTAAATCATCACCGTTTAGTTTTTATGCACTGTCGAATTTTCCCTTAAAAAATACATTCCAACCAGCCAAGGATCAAAATCAACCCCCACCTTTTAATTATTTCAGCCCATGCGCAGCTCATTCTCCACTCCAAAAACAGCCTCCACTACAAGACAAAGAACCCTCCACCGAAAACTCATGCAGTCCCACTTGACTTCAGCCTCCATTGACATGCATGCATGCATATCCCTTTATTCACACAACAGCCCAACTTAAATCCTTCACGCCACTCCAAAGAATTAACCTTCATTTTTTGATTGTCGCTCCACGCCAACACGTAATAGCCATCCTTCACGCCACTTCCATTCACCAAGGCCTCCAATTACAGAAAAAAGACAGCCTCCAAAGTAAGACAAAACACTCTCCATTAATTCATAAAAAAGGCTTCATCCATTCACATTAAGGGACGCATACACGACGAGCAGCTAAAAAACACTCCCTCCATTCTCTAGACAGCAACTCATTCAAGCTACACACATCCAAGCCTCCAATTCCACGCATAAGACACCAAGCACGCTAGCACACTTCCACAACGTAGCTGGTAAAATAACAAACACAGCCCCCAGAAACACTCCATTTATAACACCACACAACCCACTCACCTCTCAACCGACAAAGGCCTCCATACACACAACACCAACGCAACTCTTAATTCCTCATCCACCATAGCCAAGCCTTCATAACCAATTCACCACCAAGCAGCTAATTTATTCATCGCTCCACATTCACCCAGCCAAGACACAACACCATAGCTCTCTCATCCACATCCACGCAAGACAGCCATTCATGAACGCAAGTCTTGATTTTTCAACTCCAACTCACCAACGTATCAGCCTTCATCATCACTTCAACAAGAACAACAACTCTCCTTTTGTTCACACAAGGAAACAAGTCTCCAGCAGCTACTTCCACGCACAACGCAGCTGGCATAACTCTCCAATGTCCATTACTTCACTGCCACGCAAGGAGAGGGGAGAGCTCATTTTTCTGCTAAAATTTGGAGCCATGCTTTTCATTTATATTTGATTCCTTCATGAGTCTATCTAGAGTTTATGGTTGTGAATTGATTGGCATGATGATTTGTGGCTAAAACCTTAATTTCTCTTAGGGATTTGATAATTTTTATGATGCTTTAATATTAAATTTTGCTATAATCCATGACTGAATATTCATATGCTTATTGATTTTCCTTGGGTTTAATTGTTTTTCCTTTGGATTATTAGAAATTGCCTTGGTATAAATTCACCTTTGGAAAAGTGGAGTTTTTGCTAGAAGATTGAAGGAAATTTCGACTAAGATTTTCTTGTGAGTTGAGAGACTCAAGAAACTTAGGAGGTGAAAATTGAAGGTTTGGGACTTAAGAAACTCTAGGAAGAACTCAAGTAAGGGATTACTAAGTGACATCTAAAGTAGATAAATTAATTCACCTTTGGAAAAAGATGATTAATTACTCATAAAATTCACCTACAAGGTTAGGATATTTCAGTTGCAGAGGATAGCTAATTCAATATTAAAGTTGACAAAAATATCATTCCCTAAGAAAAAGTTATTCCCCATTGCTGTTAATATTTTTATTAGTCAATTATTGCACTCTTTTCTTAATTAATTATTGCATAGATTTGTCATATTCGTAGTTATTTTAGTTTCATTAAATTGTGTAGTTGCTTAGAAATTTCCTTGAATTTTTAATAATTCGTTACATTGCTTTTAATTTCCAAAAATTTCACTAAACCTCATTTTAAACAATGTCTGCTAGCATAAATTTGAACTTTCTCATAATCCCTGTGGACACAACTCGGTTCTTACCGATTTATTACTCACTTCGACAACCGTGCACTTGCGGTTCACGAGCAGTAATATATACCAACACAAGCAGAACACTTCCAACATATGATATAAACTTCAAAAAGAGAAAAACATAACGATTTTGTTACTTCTTTTGTTGCCTTGGGAATTCTCTTACATAGGTAATAGAATAAATGGATCGCAAAACTTTGTCA
Source organism: Erythroxylum squamatum (assembly GCA_025629845.1). NCBI lineage: Eukaryota > Viridiplantae > Streptophyta > Magnoliopsida > Malpighiales > Erythroxylaceae > Erythroxylum > Erythroxylum squamatum. The sequence continues at coordinate 17,560,839 of JAOTBA010000009.1, read as the reverse complement.
TTGTATTCCTTAGTAAAATAAACCAAAACTTGCCTTAAGACATATGCTTATAATCTATAACCAATATTTTGTTATGTTAGGCATAATGTAATGGAATTTATATTACGACATACAGTTCAAATACCATGCTTCATTAGTGCTCCAAACAAGTTCTTCATTATACCATTTTCCTTATTATTAGAGTCGACTATCGTAACCTCCCTTACTTCTATTGAAATGCAATAACACCACCAATTTTTATTCTAAATGAGAGCATTAGAAACAATGAAGAAAAAGATATTTAGCTCCAATTCATTATCTAAACTGTTATTTCATGCATCATTGCTAATATAAATAAATAAAATACAATTACCATTCTAGTCTTGAATGCATCAATGACAATATCCAAATTATTGCCAATATGTGGTGCATAAATGAAAACAATATGCAAGAAATTAATAGATGATAAGGATAAGGATTTGTCCATATTTTTCTTCGGTATTTAGTTTAGATATGTGTAACAAGATTACATCAATTTTAATGCATCAATAGATAGAACAATATATTAGTTTCAATCTAGGAGTTAAGGCAATTCCATTCTATAATTTCATGTGAAAGACAGTACTAACCCTTTATTCTTTTATGATAATAAGGAATCATATGAATTGATTAGATAGTATGTGAAAGACGATACTAATCCTTTTATTCTTTTATGATAATAAGGAATCACATGAATTGATTTTTGTTTACCTCAAAGAACATGTTTTTATGTCACACAAAAGCATGCCATAGATAATACATTAATATGCCATTTTAAAATGTTTTCAGGCATCAAGGCTTTGGAGAAAGAGGGTAAAGGCCATAGCCACCGAATATCTTGATGTTGAGCCCTCACATATGTATGTTGACAATGCTGCAATGCAGCTTATTCGCCATCCGAGAAAAGTTTTTGACAAGCATATAATTCAAAAGAAATTTAGATATGAGGGAAAGTGAGGTAGTGGTAGAATTGATAAAGCCTATCAATATCTGATATGTGAACTTTGCAGTTTGATACAATAGTGACTAAATAACATATTTGGCAATATACTCTCTGATCAGGCTTCAATGATTACTGGAAGTATAGTGATGCTACCATCCGCAAGGCTTGGAGCAAAGGTATGCAAAATCATGTTATTAAAATCATGATTGTAATAGTTCCTTATTATCACAAACTCAAATAACACACAATACTCAAACTGACGTTCATATATGAGCACTTAAATAAAGACTTGAACTAATCACAATGGCTTGTCAACAATTAGGAATTTCACTCATACAAGTAAAAGCACTAAGGGCATATAACCATTTGATAAAAACTTCAAGAAGAGTTTGTTTTTATAATGGCACATTGATCATATGGATTCTAAGTAACATAATATATAACATGTGATGCCCTAAACAATCAGTCTAAATACATATGAAGATTACCTTCCAACCTTGTCCAAAACCATACATATATAAGAATAAAGAAACAAGATAAGATTGAAGCACTCATAAGTAGTTAAATAGTATTAACTTAATAATAGAGAAATAACAATTATTAGAGTATCTCACTTAAGGTAGAATTGTTATTATCTTAATATCGGTATAAGTCAGGAAACACTTCAACTCCTTACATAAAAAAAAAGAGGTTAGACATATAAATAGTAAGGTGTAAAATCATGAAACAAAGAAAGTAAGTATGCACCTATAATAAAGATAAAAGATAAATAGTAAATTTATATGCTAGATTACGTAAAGTAAAATAAAAGCCTTACAAAATACTTTTTTTAAACTTTTTCTATGGTTGACCTAACATGATTAAAACCTTATCTAAAGTTAAGCAAGAACCAAAAGTAATGAAGTGACATAAAATAGAGAAAGAATGCTAAATACATAACCATATCAAGTACATAAAATGAAGTACAACAAACTAACCAAATCATATAGCATGGAGTCAAAAAGTCACAGCTTTAATTCTGATTCTTTAAACCTAATATACTCTCAAGTTTGAACACCTCCAAACCATACAAAAGGACAATAACCCATAAAAAACAATAGACATTAAACAGAAATTCCCTCATTTTAGACCATTTCCAAGGGTTGAAATTGCCAGATTAGGCTAAGAGAAACAATCTCCACCACCACCAAACCCATTCTCCCCACTCTTAAACTGCCACGTGTTTCCCATCCCAGGCACAACTCACCATTCCCTCCTACACCAGCACCACTTTCTCCTACCCCAAAATATGGCCAGACTGCTCTCCCAAATCCAAATCCAACCTCCTCAAAACCCGATCCAATCCCAAACCCAAACCCACCCAAAGCTATTGTTTAGGTGGATACTTAAACTTAGTCAGCTTCTCCCTTCTCTCTCTTATTCTCTCTAAAGTAAATCTTCCTCTTCTGCAATTCTGCCACCACACCAGCTCACTATTACATTCTCGGTATCCCATGTATTAAGAGAAAAAAAGGAAGCTTATTAAGCCAATATTTCAGCTGTTAATATTTCAAAATTTCAATGTCATTCACTTCCTTCTTTCCCTACTTAGCTCATTGATGATGACATTTACTAGCATCACTCTTCTTATTCCCAAAGAAGAAGAAGAGGTGATTTTGTAGCAAACTAGCTTCAAATCACGAGTATTTTTTTATTCACAAACTTTCATTTTTTGTATGAAAGTTTGTTTATTGATTCCTTTTGTTTTCTGGGTTGATGGAAATCTGAAAACAAAATGAACCCGAGAGCAAAGCAACGTGGAAGACTAATCTCATATAACTGAAGACGATGGATGATGGACGATGATTTCGGACGATGGACAATAATTTCTATAGAGAAGACCAACCGCGACAACGATAAAGAACAAAAGGAAGAAGAAAAAATGAAACAAGGGAGGATGGGGAGGATTTTCGGGTAGGTTTAAGCTGAAATCAAAACGACATCGTTCAAACGACGTCGTTCTCGTTTAAATGAAAAACCAAAATACCGACGGAAATTGCTTCTGTCGGTAATTTACCGACTCATATTTTCCCGCCAACAATTACGTCGTATTTTTTGACGGAATTTTCTATTTCGTCGCTATATTCTGTCGGCAAAATCTCGTGGATAATTTCCCATACATTTACCTACAGATATTTTGTCCGTCGCAAAAAATCATTTTTTTCGACATCTTTACTGACAGAAAATTAATTTTCGTCACTAATTTACTACAAATTTTTTCGTTAGATAACTTTTAGTTGGTAATTTGTAAGTTTCTTGTAGTGGTTATTTATTAACGATTAATGTTAAGGGTTGACACTTGGTTAACGTCTAGCTAGTTGTTAAGCCAATTGTGCGTCAACACATTATAAATAGATGTTAATCTTGAAGGTTAATTTGTAAATGTTACTCTGATTAATAAATCATGTGTTGGAAACTTGTGACCGGGTCGTCCATTGTATAGGAATCTGTCATTGTCTGAGCTCTCAAGCAAGCTTACCCGAGCAGGCAAACGTCAATCTGATGCATGAATTCACCAAGTTGGAAGCATGCAACGTTTATAATAGCATTTTTCTCAGTCAGTTAAGAAAAAAAAAAGAAACAGAAACAAATTAGACTTGGAAAGAGACTTCAAAAGAAAAAAAACAGCCACTACTCTGCTTACTGGGTAAGGTAAGGAAGTCTTTAAATAAAGATATAGACGACAGTTAATAATGATTAAAGGGCAGATGAATCGATAACGTCTTTCTGACTAATTTTGGCCACACATACATTTTCAGGATACACTAAAAATAAAATTAATGAATCAAGACAGTTTCAATATGAACGCAATTAAATCAGGTGTTTATTACAAGAAGCAAAGAGTTGAATGATTGGTTTATGATGCAATCACTCAACAAGGACTCGTTATTAAGTGACGAGACAAGACAGCGTCCTTAAGCAATACCAATACGCTTATTGGACAAGACCTTTGAACCTGTCTTTGCTTTACAAATATATATAGTTTTATTTTAATAGTTAATCGCCGATTAATTAAATTGATATTATAGCTTTGTTTTAAGTTGTTCACTTGTAACACAACATATTAGATAAACATAACTAACCAAATTATGAATTTGTCACATCAAACTACTTAGTGATTTTATTTTATATACCACATTATGCACGCTTTCTTGACCTAATGTTATATGAAGTAGATAGAGTAATAGTTTGCACTCTGATAAATAGGCTTTTCTCTCCTAACAACATCATTTGCACCAGCCCGTATGGATGTGATGATGTGAAATGGGCTATTAAAACCTAGGTTAAAACTACACATGTTAATTATACTAAGTTAAAACTAAAACATGGGTTTTACTCAGCCGTCAGGAATCAGTTACTGCGTGGTTAATTTCATTCAGAAGCTCGTAGGTACACGATAGAGAATAATAGTAGATGGTGTGACATTTGATCTCTTCCAATACGAGAAGAAATTGCAATTATAATAGCAACAGTAAATGGGCAGGAAGTTTTAGCAACCAAATCTAAAGAGATCTAGGCTAAAGGGCAATCTTTCAGTCTTGGAGATTTTTCTCCAAGGTCCCATGAATTGAGCACCTTGGGGCCTTGAAAACATCACCAAGCCCCCATAGAATTAAGTTGCTCTTAGAGGATGTTCTAAGCAAAAGCTAGCCGTTTAAATGTCTCCAGTCTCATTCAAAAGGCTCTTAAAAGGTCGAAGATTAGAGTCGGGCCAGAGAAATTACAAATGATTTTAATCTCAAAAATAATAATCAATTAAAAGAATATATTAACACCTATAAAAACTACTTCAATTAAATACATTACTTATCTTTAAATTATTAAATTGTTAAAAAATTAATAAAAATTTCGCTGAAACGCGGAGTCTGAGGAGGTCTAGTAGTACGTAACTTTATCTTAATTAGTAGAGAGATTATTTTCAAACAACTACAAGAAAGAAAAAGAAAACAAAGAAAAAGAAAATAATACTAATAACAACAACAACAATAAATAAATAGTAAAAATAAAATAAAATAAAATAAATACTTAATAATTAAAATGTGAAATAAATTATAAACTAAAAATATGATAAAGAAATACAAAGTGTAATAATAATAATAATAATAATAATAATAATAATAAGGCTAAGCAGAAAAATGTTTACACTAAATCACTAAAAGGTAAGTGTAAATATTTAAAATTTTACACTACGTACAAGAGAAAAATGCTAAAAGACTTGTGAAAACAACAAGGGTCTCTTTACGAGACATCATTTTATTTGTATCTTAGTGGGTCAAATTTTTCTATTGTAGGTTATGTTTTCAGTAAGCTCTAATAAGGTCATATCATTCTTGATTACCTCTCCTTAATTTTTCTTGGGCCTTCATTTTTTCTCTTGCAGTCTCTAAATACAATCTTCTCACTTGATCGTCTGAATGTGTTTTCTTAACATATTCAAATCACCTAAGTCTTGTCTCTATTAATTTTTTAATAATATTAGTCACATTTTATTTTAAATTATTTATTTAAATAAATAAATTATAAATTATTACATACAAATTAATAAGTTAATACACATTTGGAAATAAAAATATATTTCTTTAATAATATAAAAACAATTTTTTAAGATAAAGAAGTCTTGAATTTTAAATTTCATTAAATTTTGTCAAGTATTTTAAAGCAAAATTTGAGTTTGCATCACCAAAGATACCAAAATTATTTTTTAGGCTAAGATGTCAAATTGAACAAGTAAAAATCAACAAAAACAATAATTAAATAGAAATCTCAATGCCAAATTTGGGAAGAATTAGAATTATTATAATATTACTTTTAACTAATAAAAAGATTGTTTTCAATTACATAAGTAAAAATCTTCTAGCCAAAGTTTATTTAATGCATACTAATTTTTTAGTTTTAAAAAATACGATGAAATATCACCACTAATTAAGGGTTTGTGTTTTCTATTTTTTTTTTCAAATTTAGTAAAAGATTTGAATTTCTGATTTTTGGTTTTAAATCTTTTGATCATAATTTCTTTCAAATTTAGTAACTTTTGAAAATCATAAAAATTAGTTTTTGTTTTTTTGTAATCTTATGATTTATCATTAACTAAATATATTTTATATTAATTACTAATAAAAATTATAATTAAATTATTTAACACAGTTTAATTTCTTAAAATAAATATATTAGTATTCTAAAAATAATAATAATTTATAATTTTTACTTATTAAATTATTTACTTAAATATATTTTAATAAAATTTTAAATATGTAATGCTGTTTTTAAAAACATAATTAAAAATAAAAAGTGAAATCAAACTAATTTATCTTATTTGTTTAATGTATCATGTATGGACAAGGACCTCTCACTAGAAGTACAAAATTTACACGGCTTCCCATTCAATCAATAAAATACCGAAAGCTAACCACTTTTATGACAAGCTCACTCAAAACCTTATCCTTTGGCAACTAAGAGTAGTTCTAGTAAATTGGTGGGAGTGCCCGCGCGGGTAGCTTAGTTGGTTATTGGGAAGGAAAGTGAGTTTAGGGTCTCGGGTTCGAATCTTGGCAGCGGCAGTGTGGGAGTTCATCCAATGTGGTGACTCCTTGTGCGCACCGGGCACTGAGCCGCCTTTCCGAGAAGCTGGCTAGAATAAAACCGTGATTTACCTCCCTCGCACAATGTCAGGCCGGAGTGTGAGGGCGCCTAGAGTGGACGTTCCACTTTTTGAGTCCAAAGTAAATTGGTGGGAGTGGGACCAACATCACATGAATTAGCACCTCCAGCAGGAATTTAGATGTGTTTAGTTTCATGATTTCTTATTCTATCTCGTGAATTTTAGCTATTTAATTACGCAAGTCTTAAATTTATTTATGCGAGATTTATACAGACTCATATAAATAAATAGCTGAAATTTATGAAACGGAATAAATTATCATAAAATTGGACAAAGAATCTTTTAGTCTCCGCCGGTGAGCGTGAGTGTGAGTGTGAGCCTACCCAACCTAATGTTAGAAAGAGTATGGATAACAGTTCTTTTGTTTATTACTTTTCCATCTTTTTAACAATAATCCAACTGGTTAAAATTTCGAGAAAAACAAGAGGCTCCGTTGTTTGTGCGGTAATTTCACTATTCAGCTATTGCAGCGAGTTTAACGACGGGTCCAAACCTGGTGGTCGTTGCAACATTATTTCTCGCCATCATCTGAACGCCACGCTCCTGAAGCATGGATTTGTAGATATCAATCAGCGTCTTCTGATCACACTCTTTGATGGGTCGGTCTCCGAACCGACCTGTCCCATCCTCCACGGGTCCGCAGTAGCCGGAGTTGACCACCTGAGACCTGGCTAATCCGAGCATCATGTTCACGTACGAATCTCTCAACCAACCAAAGAACTTCTTTGGCTTAAGCCGAAGCTTTAGCTTGATCTTGATCTTCCAAAACCTCTTCTTTCTCTGGTTGGTTCCCAGTTGGACATGACTAATCCGCCTCCGACCCGACCGGTGAATTGTCTCGTACCAATTCTTTCTTCTGAAGTACCTATTCATGATTCCGTACACTTTGGTTGAAGTGAAGGAGAGAAACAAGAGATAGGTGGGTTGGTTAGGGTCTTATTGAATTGGAGAAAAAGGTAGATACCGGTTTGCTTGAAATTTAATGCCAACACAAGCTTCACAGGAACTGGTTTTATAGGGGAGTTCATGAGTAAGCCGTACCGACATTTGTTGACGTGGCATACCCTTCTCCGATTGGTTCTCTGAATCCACTACTTGTGCCACGTAATCAAACTACCTCTGATTCTCAATAATTAAATTGGAAAAGTTTTATATTTCCTAAACTTTTAGTGAATTTTTAAATAGTTTAAATACTAAAAAAGGATATTTGTGTGACCATTTTCTGGGTGGGTTAGCAAGAGAGGGGCATGATCCATGCTGGGTTTAGTAGCTAGTCAATAGATAAGGCTAGTTTTCACATCTTATCAATTGCGTTGAGCAGAAGCGGCAAAGTTAAATAAAAAAGGAAGCTTTTTGCTTTCTTTTTTATGACCAGCTACGCTGCTTGTGCTTGACTCCATATTATGTATACACTGCTCCAAGTACTACTTTATTATATAGATTATCGAGTAATACGGTAAACAAATGGACACAATTTCTATCAAATTTGGCCATCCCTATATGCTAGACCTGTCTTCTTGCGCTAGCTGTTGATGATCCTTGACTTGTGCCTGAGTTCACTAATTGTTCGAGAAATTTACTAAACCAAGGATCAAACGTATAACAACTTGCCATGCCACAATCAAAATTAATACTAAACTATAGTGTCATTAAGGAAATAAATAATCATCTGCTACTACCATCGTCTTCACTATAAGAAGATAGCTATTAGACAGAAGCATATCTCTAGTTATACCCAAATACACAAAAGATGATCACTCTTTGCCTTCTTATATTAACATATCCTAATCTTCGGATAACAGGTGCATACCAGGAGACTTGGATTACTTCTTACCCTTGTTCACCTTCTTCCTGGAATTCCCACCCGCATTAGAATTCTTACTCTTCGATGGAGTTACGTTCTTGGTCTTCTTGAATCCATCTGGAGTTTTGATCTGACTCAGCATCTTCATCTTCTCAATCTTCACCTCCTTTTTCTCCTTCAAAACCTCAGGTGTTTTAACCTGACTGACCCTCTTGGTCTTAACAATTATTTTCGAAGCTTTCTCTTTAACAGAACTTTTGGCCTTGTGATTTTCTTTGGTCGCCGATTTCACCTTCTGGTTCGACGGCATCTTGTAGGAGTTCTTGAACTTAACGACCCTCTCTGACTTCACAAACTTCTTCAGCTGAATGGACAAAACTTTCTTGAAATTCGGCGGCAACATCGCTTTGTACCTGTCTTCGACGAACTTGGTTATCGCTTGCTGGCTCGAACCGTTCCTCTCCTTCATTGTCGATATAGCCTCGCTAATCATCTATAATTTACGTGAGAATTAAATTGCTTAAAAGGAAAGGAGAAAAACGAGGTTATAGTATAACGGAGCACCTGGAAGTACGGAGGGTGTTGGAGGGCGGAGGAACTGGAGACGGTTACGGCATTCTTCTTCGGAGTTACGGCGGTTGTTCTAGCCATTCCTAACGTTCTTTGTCTATGTCTGCATTGAAGTAGAGAGGTTTTAATAAATAAAGAAATCAAGAAGGATTTGAAAATTTTGTTTAGGCGCGAAAGAACGGAGTGTGCAACTGTTCATTCATGGATTTTTCAATAACCCGAGATTGACGGTGAGATCGTGTGTTCGTGGATCATACACGAATCCGTAATTAAATATTTTTCCGAATTATTATTAACTTAATATTTAAAGTTATTGAAATTAATTCAAAATATTTTATAATTAAATAATAATCTTCCCTCAAAAAAAATAAAATAAATAATAATCTAAACATATATTTTAAATTATTATTTTTCTCTAACCCCTGTTGGCTGTTGGTACAAAAGAGGACTGATAAAAAAGTGTTAATTCTTTTTAGAACTTAATTTTATTTATAATAAAATTTGATTATTTTAATAAAATTTTAAAATGAAATTTAATATTTTATATGAGTTTTTATTCATTAAATATTTTACATTTAATTTTAAAATCTTCTAACTTTACAATCAAGTTAAATAAATTAAAATATCTTTTTGTCCTTCCAAATGAAATATTAATTTCTTAAATATATTGACGGTATATATATATTATAACTCAATACCATATTTAGTATTAAATAAATTTAATTTTTATTTATATTTATTCTCAAATTAAATAATTTATATCCATAAATTAAATTTAACGTATGATAATGCTTTTCATAACGAGTTAAACATTAAAAATATAAAATATTTTTTACTATTTTTTTTAGCTCAATCAATTTAAAAAATTATATAATTAATGTATACTCTTTTTTTATTTTAGGTTGATGATTCATATATAAATCATGTAGTTGTCTTTATATAATTTATAACTTTGTTAAAATAAGTCAAATAATATTAAACCATAATACTCTTTATATGATATATTATTAAAATTTTAAATTAATTAAAAAAATTTATAAACATCCAAGTAATATTTTAAATAAGTGAATTCAATTAATTACATGTTTGTTTAAATATCTATTTTTAAATAAAAACATAATATATATTAATCTTTCTATGGTTTATTAATAAAAAATTTAAAAATAATCTTATATATATATATATTAATTTTATTATATCTAATCTTTAGATAATTATAAAATTACAAGATGTTAACTAACACTAGCTCCTATAGCTTGAGTCAATACAAACAAAAAGTAGAAGAGACATTACAACATAGTTACAGGCGAGGAAAGATAGCGAGGGTTATAATAATGGAATGAAAGTAAGGAACAAACTAAGCCTCAAAACAAGAAACAAACTCATCCTCAAAACAAGAAATAAACTCAGCCTCCATGGTGGAAGTAGGAATCAAAGGCTACTTGACACTCCTTCAAGATATGGATCTATGGGTAAACATGAAGATATAACCTGACGTTGATTTCTATGAATCAACACACCTAGTAAAATGTAGCATCCCTGGAACTCTGGCCCAAGCGATGCTAGGTACTGTGGTATCCCTGGAACTATGGCCCAAGCGATACCA
>JAOTBA010000009.1:17432676-17448466 GCA_025629845.1 Erythroxylum squamatum | reverse complement strand
TGTACAGTCATTTTCATGTGCAAAATTTACTATTCACGTGTATGTGTATGTTGTATTATGCATGAACATGTAAAGGCATTTCTAAGCACTCATTAACCACTCCGAATTACTATTTTACCCTCCCTGTCGGTAATAGGATGTTACACAAGCCGTGTGATAGTCAATTATAGAAGTCTTCCAATAAGGCGACGGTACTGAGAGGGGTTCTCCAATAAAGCACCTTTGTCTTATGCCAGCAGGTGTTTTTGCTCCATTAGAAAGGCAGCGGGTTTTGCAGCAAGCATACCTATTTCATGTAAGATATCTATAGCATATTTACATTGGGAAAGAACAATACCTTGTGGAGAGTGAGCTACTTCAAGCCCAAGAAAGTATTTTAAATGGCTGAGGTCTTAGATATGAAATTGTTGACGAAGTTGGGTTTTGAGTACATTAATCCGTTTTGTGTCATCGCCAGTATTAATTACATCATCAACATAAATAAGAACAACAACAAAACTACCAGTACGACGAGAAGTAAAGAGAGAGTGGTCAGCTTCAGATTGCTTGAACCCAAGGGCAATAAGTGAAGATGTGAACTTCTCAAACCATTGCCTTAAAGCTTGTTTGAGGCCATAGAGTTATTTGCATAGATGACAAACTCGAGAATCACCAGGGCGACGAAAAACTTGAGGAACTTTCATATATATTTCTTCATGAAGATCACCATGCAAAAAAGTGTTATTAATGTCAGGTTGATGTAAACTCCAATTGCGAATGGCAGCAAGAGCTAAGATGCAACGGGCTATGGTGAGCTTAGCAATAGAGGCAAAGGTTTCGTTATATTCCACTCCTTTGATTTGGGTGAATCCTTTTGCCACCAATCGTGCTTTAAAGCATTCAATGCTACGATCAAACTTGTATTTAATCTTGTATACCCATTTAGAATTGATGGCTCGTTTTCCTGAGGGGAGGGATTCAAGAGTCCATGTGTGATTCCATGTGTGATTTACTTCAAGTGCTATAATTTTCTGTGCTTCTTGCTAGCGAGGATCTTTAAAAGCCTATGAAAATGTAGAAGGCTCATCTATAGAGGAGATGGTCGCAAGGAAGGCTTTATGTGAGGATGAAAAACCATTATAAGAGATGACCGATGACAGGGGTTAGACAATGCCTGAGTTAGCGAAAGCATTTGGAGCTAACGAAGCTAGAATGTCATATAAAAAGCCTTAAATTTAGGTCGAGAGTTGACGCGTACATTTAGGTCGAGTAGGAGGGGAAGATTGAATAATAGGTGTAGGAGTAGAGTTAGTATGAGTTATAGGAAGGCTCAGGTTTGTGGAAGTAGGTGTGTTTGTAGATTCAGTATCAAACTCTTACTCATAAGGTATTGGGAGCACAATGTTGGGTGCTGGAGATGGAGGTTCATTTGCAAAAGGAAATATATGTTCATGAAAAATAACATCACGAGATATGAAACTCTTGTTTGTATCTAGATCATATAGTTTGTAACTTTTTTGACCATATGGATAACCAATAAGAATGCATCATGATGCTCTAGAAGCAAACTTATCACGTGGTAAAGAATGATTGTGAGCATAGCATAATGAACCAAAAATGTGAATATTATCATATTTGGGAATCTTACCAGTAAGCACTTCATATGGTGTTTTATCTGACAGCAAAGGTGTGGGTGTGATGTTGATCAAATAAGCTGCAGTAAGAACACATTCCCCCAAAAGTAAAGTGGAAGATTGGCCAAGAATCTTAAGGCCCGTGCTATGTCAAGGATATGATGATGTTTGAGGTCAACGACACTGTTCTGTTGAGGTGTATAAGCACACGAGGTTTGCATTCAATGCCATTAGCAAAGCAGAATTCTTTGAATTTATTTTAAGTGAATTCACCACCATTATCACTGTGTATTCTTTGAACATCTAAGGAAAATTGAGTCCGAGCCATACGACAGAACAACGAAAAGTATTTAAATGTTTCAAATTTATAACGCATAAGATAAACCCAAGTGCAATAGGAAAAATCATCAACAATTGCAAGAAAATAATGTGAACCACTTAAACAATGTATCAAAGAAAAACAACGTATGCTTTTATTAATACTAGGAGAAAAAGCCAAGCAAGACTGCTTAGACTTGTGGAAAATATCACAACCAAATTGAGATGGAAGAGTAATGTCTAAAGTGAAAATCTGTTTAATTTTAGGAAGAGAAGCATGTCCGAGACGTTGGTGCCAAAGAGTGGTATTGGAAACTTTAGAAAAAGCATCTGAATGTTGATGAAAAGTGCATTGATAAACTCCATCTTGTAATTTACCTAATCCAATCAGCTTCCTCATTTTGAGATCCTGAAAAACACAAAAGTAAACAAGAAAAATAACAGCCTCAGTTGTCCTTAGTGATCTTGCCAACTGATAGGAGATTGCATTTAAAATTAGGTAAGCATAATATGTTTGACATTTTAATGATGGAAGATAAAGTAGCATCTCCAATATGAGTAATAGATAAAGAATTACCATTTGGCATGCTAACAGTGGCATGATGTTCCATTCGTGTATGATCATCTAGCATATTTTTAGATGCAACCATGTAATCGGAAGCACCATTATCAATTATCGATGTATTATGAGTTGCATCAATTCGTTGTATTAATTTATAGAAAGGCCAGCAATAGGTGAAGGATCATTATTGCTTGTTGAGACAGTGGCTGCATGTGCCATATGTGTTTGTCCTGAAATATTTCTATTTCTACTTGTATCAATCTTTCGTTTCTGCTTCTAATTAGAAGGATACCCAATCAATTGGAAGCATTCATCCCTTGAATGTCCTGTATTATTACAATGATTGCATCGCTTTTGGCTGCGATATGTGGTCCTGACATTATTAGGATCTACCTTGGCGGCAAGAGCGGTAGCTTCCACTGTCGGTATTCGTGCTCTAATCGAGCCATGTTGTTTTTCCTCATGAACCACCATGGTATATACCCTTCTAAAAGAAGGAAGAGATTCTGAATTCAATATTTGTGAACATACTGTTTTGAACTCATCATTGAGTCCGAGAAGAAATTGGTGCACTTTCTCCTGTTCTCTTATTGTGGAAAATTCCTTTCCTGCACCACAGTTGCATCGTGGGATTTTTTTGAACATCTAAAGCACATCCCACAAAACCTTGAATTTGGTGTAGTAGGAAACGATAGATTTGTTGTCTTGTTGGAGCAAGTAAATATCTTTCTTAAGTTGATGAATGCGTGTAGTGTTTCCTTACGAAAATCATTCTTCAAGATCCAACCACAATTCTTATGCGGTCTTCGTATATGCAACGTTGTCATAGAGATGACGTGAGAATGCATTAAAGATCCATGAGATCACCATGGAGTTGCACTTCGTCCAGGAAGAGTAATCAGGAGATGTGGAGTCTGGTTTACTCAACATGCCATCCACAAAAGGCATCATACATTTGGCATGGAGGACATTTTGCATAGCCCTTTTCCAAGTTAGATATTTATCCCCATTTAGAATGCATGTCACAAACATGGTTCCGGGATTGTCAAAAGGATGAAGAAAGTAGGGAGAATCCATGTCAACAGAGACATCTATTCTTGTTGACTGTGTTAAAAAATACTATTGTTATTGCTATTATCTTCCCCCATGGTTCTGCTCTGATACCATGTGAAGGAATTGATATAAACAAAAGGAATTGATATTGATATGAAAATAGAAGCTACAAATTGTTATTGGATTCATACACCTTAAATAGGATACAACAGTGGTTAACATTAAGCTATATAAGGTATGTGGAGAAAAGTTAGGGATATGGAGCCATTAGACTATACAAGTATTAACGGATATGAATATGTGATTGAGAGAAAGGAGGAGATAAAATAGATATGTACATAAGGCAGAATTGGTAGGTAGACAAGTGTGATATACGCCAATATTTCAAGGAAAAGAACAAGAAAATGTAGCATCAGAATTGAGTTTGAATGACTTTGCTAAGAAAGAACACAACAATAACAGAGGAAGTTCCGATTTTAGCATTCAGTTTAATACTTTATAAAACAGTTACTATATAAGCAAATATTCTACTATAAAATAGTTAATAGTAAAATTTAACAGCATCCAAATGAATTTTATCATAATGTTTAAAATATTTGTTAAGGCTTTCTGCAAATTTGGCGATATTTAAACTTTTTTTAACTTGTTTAACAAATTTACAAAATTATAATTTTTAAAAAATAATAATCTCCATATCAAATATTTTAAAAATGATTACCAACAATACATTAGTGTATAATAAACACATACAACTTTTTAAGTCAAAATTTTAAGTGTATAATTTTTAGAGAAATAACATATTAATGCAATTAAATTCTCTCATTAACTGAAGTACATAAATACACATTTTTCATTGGTTTTGATATATGTAATATTACAAAATGAAAATAGATATATTTTATATTTTATTCATATTTCAAGATATATAATTTACGTTATTTAAAGTGGTTATCTAATTAAAAATTTAAATACTATAACTTTGATATTTCATATTTTCAAGATATTCTACAAACTAGTTGGATCACCTAAAAAATTTGATATAGGAATTAAAAGAGTAATCAAGTAGCCAAAAAGTTGCAATTTTTATTGATCAAAAATTGTAAAAAAAAAGGCTTATTTTATAAAAAAAAGTTGTTTTGATAAAAGTAAGATTTATATGAGACTAAAAAACTATATAATAGTTTTAAATAAAAAAAGAAATAAAAGATGTAGAATCTATCTTCTATCATCTTTCTCTCTCGCTCATGGTTGTAAAGATGATAATGGGTTGAGCCTGGCAAAGCCTAATTGGACTCGAACAATCCAAAGCTTGGCTCGATTTTGTCTGTAATTTTTAAGCTTCAGGTCGAGCTAGGTTTAGGTAACTTCGAGCTTGAAAATATAAAAGCTCGATCGGATTTGGGCTTAGGTGCCATGTCTACATGAGTGCATCAATATTGAGCTTTTCTCAAAGTTAGCAAAAATAAAAGAAACTAAAGGTTTAGTCATAGCAACACCAATTTGTTTGGCAAATGAAATTTGTTTCATGGAGAGAGCCCTTTTGGCAACCAAGTCCTGAACAAAATGAATATCAATCTCAACGTATTTTGTGCAGGCATGAAAAACATGGTTAGTGGTAATAAAGTTGCACCAAGATTATCACACCATAAAGTCGGTGTGAAACCAGTTAAGTTCTCCAAGTAATTAAGTGATCCAACATAGTTTTACAGTAGCAAGTGTAATGTTTCTATATTCGACTTCAATACTAGAGTGAGTAACAGTGAGATGTTTCTTAGTACTCTAAGATATAGGATTAGAACTAAAAAAATATGCAATAGATTGAAGTAGAATGTCTGTAATCAAGATAAGAGAAAGCAGTTCGGATGAGAGGGTAGTTTTGGATAAGTGTAAATCATGAGATGGTTTGGATCATAGGTATTATAGGATCCATTTAACCGCAATCTAGTAAATGTCAATAGGGTAGTGTAAAAAAGGGGATACTTTGTGAATAAAAAATTAGATGTCAAGGCGAGTGAGGCTAAGATAGTGAAAGCCTCCAACTGTGCTTTGGTATTCAATGGGACCAGTTAGTGGGGGGCGTTAAGGTTTTTTGATAAAGGTAAGGTAGAGGTGATGGGTGTAGGTACAAGTTTGGAGGAGTCAAAGTTGGTATAGGTGAGAAGGTCCTAAATGTATTTGGTTTGGGTTAAAAGAAGGCCATTTGTTATGGTTGTAGCTTTAATACCAAGAAATTAATTAAGAAGTCGAGGTCTTTAATCGTAAAAGTGGTGTGAAGATCATCAATAAGGATTTGGATAAAGGTTTATGAAGAACTAGTCACCAAGATATCATCCACATAGACTAGAAGGAAAGTAGCGCGAGAGGTTGAAGAGTGAATAAAAAAAGAGGTAATAGATTTAGAAGACACAAAACCTAACTTAATAAGTTTTTGACCTAATCTATAAAAGCAAGCTCGAGGTACTTGTTTAAGACTATAAAGGGTTTTGTGCAAGCAACACACATGGTGAGGATGGTCAGAGTCAACAAAACCATGGGGTTACCTTATGTAAATAGTTTTCTAAAGAGTATAGTGAAGAAAGCATTGTTAACATCTAATTGAATGATGTTAACAATGCTTAAGGTAAGAGTAAGAATGATGTGGATAATGTTTGGTTTAACAATATGACTAAAAGTTTCAGTGTAGTTAATTCTAGAAGATTGATGATAACCTTTAGCGAAAAGGCATGCTTTGTATTGATCAAGAAATCCATCATATTTGTGTTTGGTTTGGAAAATCCATTTACAACTAACAACGTTTACATTGGGTGGTGGAACAATAAGGGTTCAAGTTTGGTTACAATGAAGAGCAATGAACTCATTAACCATAGCTTTGCTATATAAAGGAATTTATTGGCATGAGTGAATGCAGTAGGTCAAAATCATAAGGATGCAAAATACTGACATTGTTAGTGATATAATTAGAAAAATTTAGAGGATTGTGAAAACAATCATGAGTTCGAAGGATCGTAGGATATAGTGGTGGTGATAATGGAGAAGATGGTGAGAGTCAGGAAGTTAGTGAGGGTGGGGTAAGCAGTAGAGGTGTAGAAGTAGTAGGAGGTAGAAGGGGTTGTTGTAGGTAATGAAGCTAGTAAAGGTATGTTAATTTGAGAAGGTGATGAAGTAAATTGTTGATTGAGGTTTTAGCATAGGAAAACTCAGTTTCAAGGAAACAAACTTGGCTAGAGATGTAAATTTTATAGATTCGAGGGTCAAGGCAATGTTAGCCTTTATGAATAAAAGACTATCCTAAGAAGAAACTGGGTGTGGATTTTTGGTGTTAGTTTATCACTTAGGGGCGATTTGAGAGTGTCTCTCTCTAGGTGAATTTTCTCCTTGACTTCGTCCTCCTTTCTGCCTCTTCTCGACCTCGATTATGTTTGTTGTTTTGCTCCAGGCGTTGCTGTGTAGCTACTTCTGTCTTGCCTATGTATTGTTCTACTAAGCGTGCTACTCCAGACAGGGGTAGATTCTATTATGTCTGTACTTGGTGGAGCGACGTTGTTTGTAATCCATCTGTGGTTCATCTGTAGCTCTCCTTTTCTTCGACTGGATACGTGCGACTTCTAAGGTTTCTGTTTTTCAACTCCTCTTATGAGCTATGGGGAAGAAGAAACCCAAGGGTACTAATCCCTCATAGGAGTCCTCGAGTGCTCTAGTTGCTGATTCGCAACCTCATATGGATACCGAAGCCACAACTGACCAAGCGAATGAGGAGTATTCGACTGCTTCATTACGTCCGAAGCCTAATGTGGGGAAGAAATCGTTGGTGTCGCAAGTTTTGAGAGGTGCTTTGAAAACCCCTACGGGGGGTGACAAACATGCCCCTTCGATGGGTTCTGCCTGCAAAGCAGATGTGAAGAAATCAGGTGTGTCTCTAAAAATTGGTAAGGGTATTGTTAATGAACTCATTACTGCAGAGTCGTGTGAAGAGGAAACCTCCTCTGAAGAGGATGACATTGAAGGTGACATTGCGTTGGGTAGCCATGATACTTCTGCTTCTAAAGAGTCGGAGGAAGAGTCGACTGCTGACTAGGTATTCGACAAAATGCCTCCCCCACTTTCTACTCAACAGCAGGGCACCGAGGTGGCCAATGCCTCAGGCTCCCAGCCGACTGGAACACCTGGAAATATCGAAGGTACACGATTGAAACCCTCCTTTGCTAGTCTTTTTCGTCACAACCGTGATTTGAAGCAGGGGATGCACCTGGAACACATGCTAGTGGAGAAGGAAGTGACCATTTTTGTTGAAGACCGATTGGAGCTGGAGCAGGAATGGGGTTTCTGTTTGGTTGGCGTATTTAGTGGTAGATTCCCGCGTATGAAAGCCATAGAAGGACTCATTGCTCAATGGGGCATGGCCTGTAAATTAATTCCTCATGAGGGTGGCTGGCTTGTATTTCGTTTTGAATCTGAGGAGGATCGTACTAGTATCTTGGTGGGGGGACCATAGTTACTGTTTGGAAAAACCCTGATGCTGAAGAAACTCGCTCCTGGATTTGCTTTTAATTTCCAAGATTTTATGGCGCTGCCCTTGTGGATTAAACTCCCCAATGTGCCACTGGATTTGTGGACAAATAAAGGTCTTTCTAAACTCGGCTCCATGGTGGGGAAACCCATCTGCACTGATCAGGTAACTAACCAACGAGCTAGAGTTGGGTATGCGCAGCTTCTTGTGGAGGTTGATGTGTCCAAGAAACCCATTACTAGTTTTGATGTAATCCTGCCTGAAGGTGCTCGGTTTACTCAATCGGTTGTGTATGAAACTTTTCCGTCTTATTGCTGCGTCTGTAGACATTTTGGCATAATGTTTTTACTTGCAACAAAACTCAACCAAAAGTGTAGAAATGGGTTGCAAAGGCAGGGGATAAACAAGTAATAACAAATTAGGTTCAGGTTGAATCCATTGTGGAGGGTTCACCCTCAGATGGCATTAACCTAGGAAGCACAGCTCCTACAGGGATCACTATCGCACCGAGCAGTAAGACAAACGTGCCCTCTCATTTGAATTCCTCTGTTTTAGGGAATGCAAATCAGGCACCATCGGTTAACTCCTCGTCGAGGGAGATGAAATCAGGCACGGGGACTGATGGATATCAAACTCCGAAGCTTAAACCTCTCAATAAAGGTAAGGATGTCCTTGTTGTTAAAACTGGTCTACCTATAGGGGACAAAGGGCTGCATTTTCCTAAGAATAGTAAGAATGGGCAGTACAAGGAAATTACCGGATCTATGGGTAAAATTGGAGGGGCAGGGCCCTTCCGTTTGCAAAAATGAGTTTCCTTTGCTGGAATCTCCGAGGTCTTAGTACGACCCTGTGACAAAATAGTGTTGTCAATCTCGCACGACAACACAATTATAAATTCTTTTGTCTATTAGAAACTAAACTCAATGAGGCAGGTTTGAAGTGAATGATCTGCAATCATTTCCCAGGTTGGGCCTCTAGCCATAATTTTGATTTGATAGAGAAAGGCCACATGGCCATTGCCTGGAAACCTTCATTTTACTCCTGTCAGGTTTTGGAGATTGGCGAATAGCATATTCATTGTCGGTTACTCCATCACCCTACAAATAGTGAATTTTTGGTGACTTGTATTTATGGCCTATATAGTGTGACGAAGCGTCGGGAACTTTGGCACCGATTAATTGAGCTGAAGGTTGATACCAGTCTCCCATGGATGATAATGGGAGATTTTAACTGTGTTTGCTAGCCCACGGAGCGAATAGGTTGTAAAACCCCTTCTGCCTACTTGATGAAAGACCTTCAGGAGTTTCGATTGATTTTGGGCCTTAAAGATGCCCCCTCATGGGGGGAGTTGTTCACTTGGTAGAAAAACCATCTATGGGCTAAACTGGACCGTGTGTTTGTCAGTCCTGCTTGGAAAATGAAGGGCTGGTTCTGTTCGGCTCACTTCCTCCCTATGCGTATTGATTCGGATCATTGCCCTGTTATTGTTGAATTCACTAAACACACTGATCATGGCAATCGGCTGTTTAAATTTTTTAACTTGTGGTTACAACGCCTTCTATTTTCGGACATTGTTAGCTCTACATGGGATACTCCACTTACTGGTAAAACACAATTTATTCTTCCGGCTAAGTTAAAGGCTTTGAAACACCCTTTAAAGGGACTGAACAAAGAGGCTTACGGTCATATTACTCAAAGAGTGAAGGAAGCTCAAGAGGACTTCTAACGTGCATATCAGCATTCCCTGAATAATCCAACCGATGCTTCCTTGACTGATGTGCTTAATGCCAAAAGAAACCATGCTTTGTTTCTTCAAGAGGCTGAGCGGTTATTCTTTCAAAAAAAGCAAAAGGTACACACTTGATGGAGGCGGATAGAAACACAAGATATTTTTTGGCCCTGGTAAGGAAAAGAAATATGCTGAATGAAATTACTCGCCTCCTCAAAGATGATGGTTCTGCTACATCTTCAATGTTGAAGTAACTTCGTGCCTAGTTAATTACTACCAGGAGCTTCTCGGCTCATCTAGTCCTCGGGAAAGGATTGATTCCCAGATTGTTCGAAATGGGCCCCTACTCACCTAGGAAATGTGTGATTAGTTGCTTGCCCCAATTACCGACCAGGAAATCCAATGAGCTTTGTTTGATATTGGACGTGAAAAAGTCCCCCGGGGTGGACAGGTATACTGCAACCTTCTTTAAACATCAGTGGGAGCGGGTTGGTGTTGACGTCAGGGCAGCTATATATGAATTTTTGAGAATGGTCGCCTCCTTAAACAATTAAACCACACAGTTATCACCCTTATATCCAAAACTAGGCGCACACCGAAAACTTCTGATTTTAGGCCCATTGCATGCCTGAATGTTGGGTATAAAATGATTTCAAAGATCTTGACAGAGCGCATGACGGAGGTTGTGGTTGCCATAGTTGACCCCGCCCAATCAGCATTTATTCCTGGCCGGAATATGCAGGATAATATCTTTCTTGCATTCCTGCAAGAGGCTATAGTAGAAAGGGCGTCTCGCCGAGGTGCATGTTAAATATTGATATCACTAAAGCCTATGATACGGTTTCTTGGGAGTTCTTGGAGGAAATGATGAAAGGCTTGGGATTCCCAGATCGCTTTATTGCTTGGATTACTGAGTGCGTCACAACAACATCTTTTTCACTTTTGATTAATCATGGCATGTTTAAGGGGTGGAGAGGCCTGAGATAAAGGGACCCGATGTCCCCTATCTTGTTCTTATTCTGCCTATAGTACCTTTCAAGAGTGCTTAAAATTAGAACGTCGAACTCCTCTTTTAACTTTCATCCCAAATGTAAGCATTTAGGGATTAGACATTTGGATTTTGCAGACGACCTTATGCTCCTATCCAGAGAAGACCCTACATCAGTCTGTGTGTTACTTGCTGGACTCTATGATCTAAACCGAGTGGTTGGTTTGAGGTTGAACCCCCTCAAATCCAATATTTTTCTTGGTGGTGTTTGGGATCAGGATCGTGATGATATTCTCCAGATGAAGGAGTTCCATCTAGGCGAATTCCCTGTTCGACACTTGGGTGTGCCCCTATCCCCAATGAAAGTATCTGTTGCTCAATGTTCTTATCTCTTAGAATCGGTGGAATCTTACCTCAATGCATGGAATGGAAAAACCTTACTTATGCAGGCCTGGCAGAATTAATAAATTCAGTCATTTAGGGAGTATTATCTTTTTGGCTTCAGGCGTTCCCCATTCCAATGGTGATCTTATAAAAATTCACTTCCCTATGTCGCTTATTCCTATGGGGAGGCAAGCATTATCGGGTGGCTTGGGAAAGTATTTGCACGCCTAAAGAGGAAGGTGGACTTGGGTTGAAAAATTGCAAAATCTGGAATTCGGCTTTGTTAGCAAAAATGTTATGAAATATTCATGCCGAAGCCAACTCTTTGTGGGTGAAGTGGATTCATGCTGTCTTCCTTAGGGGGTGTCTATCTGGGATTGGGTCCCTCATCCTAGGGACTCCCCTTTAATGAAAAAATTTGCCTTGATCCGTGACACCCTGCTGGATAAACTTGGTGGTCGTCTTGTAGTTGAGCATGAGTTGCAAAAACTTTGTATCAATGGCAGACTTTCTTCCTAAAAAGTTTATGAACTGTTGCGTTTTAAACATAATAGGCGACCATGGATGTTGTTTATCTGGAAGCACTATATCCCCCCCAAAATACTCCTTCACTGCCTGGTTGGGGCTGAGAAATCGACTGCCTACTAAGGATAACCTTCCTTTCCTTGATTTGGAGCGCACATGCATATTGTGTAAAAGGGAAGAGGACTCAGTTGACCACTTGTTCTTCCAATACCCCTTCACTAGAGTGGTCTGGCAAGACATTCGAAGTTTGCCGGGTATCACAAGAGCAATGGGATCTCTCTCTCGTGCTATTAAATGGATTCGAATAGAAGCCAAGGGCGCCCTTCTGAGATGTAAAGCACTTTGAATAGCTTTTCTGTGAACTATATACATCATCTGGAAAATTCGAAATGCAATGTAGTTAGATGGGGCTACTTTCACTCAGTTAGATGTGACCTCCAAGATTAAAACTGCCATTATAAGATTTTGTATCGACTATACCCGGTTGATCTCATTACTTTTTAAACATGTTCGAAACATTCTCTACTGTTGACTGTCCTATGTAGCTGAAGTATGCATTGGTTCCTAATTGCTTTACTGGTGTTAAGAAGGACACCATTGGAGGTAGAGGAGTCTGCTTGCTTAGCAGTATCTATAGGAGGATAAGGATGTGGGGGTAAATTTCTGATGCTTCTAATAATGTGTTCTATTGCCTTACATGCCCCGCCGCTTTGGTTTGGGGGGTATTGTTGTTTGATGTTTTGGGATGACTCTAGCGTTTGGGGTGGGGCGAAACTGCTCTCCCCAAACTTAGCCTGAGTGCTGTCCATCCAAAGGTGGGTAGTTAATATTGATGCTATAGTAGGGAATGGCCCTAGGGACATGGGATTGTTGTGATAGGAGGCAGGGCTTCTGGATCAAACAGTGGCGCCAACATAGGCATGTAGTTCCCTGTTGTTCTAATCTTCTTCCTCTGGTACAAAGTTGAGTGCCTCGTGCTAGGTGGTTTATAGTTCTGCTTGTGGTTTGGTGGAGAAGTCCTAATGTATGCATGCATGTTGGACGTTGGTCGTTGGCTGTCTGTTTCGTTGGTGGCTATACTGGGTGGTTGCAGGGCACAGGTGTTGTCTTCCTGAGCAGCACGATACCGTTTGGCAACCTTCCAAACGGTGGTGTTTCAACTGTTGCTTTCCTAATAATCCTGGGAAGGAACGACAGAGTTTTGGTCTGATGCTTCAGATACTTAAACGGTGCCGCAATGGGGGTATTTAATCTTGGAGGGAACGACGAAGTTTTGATTTGATGTTTCAGATACTTAAACGGTGCCGTAATGGGGGTATTGAATCTGGGAGGGGCTATATGGTTTGGGCGTTTTGTCTGAGGTGCTTGGCATACTTACAATGCCGTATAGGTTTTTTACGGGCCAAAGCATGATGTGTTAGACTGTGGAAATTTTAATGGTGGAACGACATTGCTTTGGCTGGGTTGGAACGACGCCGTTTTATGTATTGCATCAGACGAAACACCCTCTGCAGGAGTCGATGGTATTTCCCGTTGTTGTTTATGAAAGCCTGCCTGGAGATCATTAAGCGGCGCCGTAATGAGCATCTCTGCCCAGGGATGGGCTGTGAGGCCAAGGCCTTGTTCGCTTGGCTTGGCAGTTACATGATGCCTTCTGTTTGGGCTTATTTGCTGAGGATGGAACGTCATCGTTTTGAGTTAGTACGATGCCATTCCCTGACTTGATGCAGATGGAGTAAACTATGTAAGGGTTGAACGGTATCGTATCACCATCCGCTACCGTTTTGAATGTCTGCTAATAAAAGGAACTGTTGCATGATACCGTTTAATTCTAACTGGTTTTTGGCCGCTTGGTACAGAGGAGCACCGGTTTTGACTAATCATACACAACTGGCGTCAATGGATAGCTGCTCCAAATGGGTTTCCTCCTTAGATTCATTTAGCATGCAGTCACTCTGCGTAAGTCTCTAGATGCTCTAGGAATCTTGAGGAGGAGAAGGGCAAAATCACTGGTCTATCTGTCTGGCCTGCTCAGGATGGCTGAATGTGATCCTGCGAGCATAAGCATTGAGTATAGGGTGATGCTGCTTTTTGGTGATCTGTTGTTGTTTGGAGGGGAGTCACTGGCTGCCGCATATGCCTCCGTCTAAGACACGACGTCGCTTGGCCTTCGGTGTCCACTACTGGAGCTACATATCGTCATCCAAAGGGGGAGCTAAACGTCGTCATGGAGTCCCCTTGAAGCAGAACACTATCATGGAGCCTTCTTATCACAACAATCAATGGATTGGGCTCGTCCAGTGGGTTGGGTATGGCAAGCCAACAGGCGCACAACTGGGCTCCTACTCCCACTAGCCTCACATGCCATTATCCACCTGAATGGGCTCCTTTCAATGGGCTTTTCATCTAAGAGATTTTTTTGGCGATAAGTAAGGGAGATGTTCCTTCCTAATTGGTTTTTTTGGGCCCTTGTGGATGTTTTTTGTATAATTAGTGGTAGGGGATCACTAGGTTGACCCTTCTCTTTTGGGCCTTTTGGGTGTATTGGGCTTTTTTGGATTTTCTTGAATCCACCTCTAGGATTATTGGCTTGTTTAGGAACAGTTGTTGTTCTTTTTACATAGACTGAGGTTTGCCCCTGTGCTGCTGTACATATCTATTTTTTATGAATATACCTTTTACCTTTCATAAAAAAAAGAAAGGGAAAATATGTGTAATTTAAAATTCAAATGAAAACAATACTCAATATAAATTCCACTAGACCACAGGGTCTGAAGAGGTCCAATAGGATGCAGCCTTACCCCTAACTAGTAGAGAGAGTGTTTCTAAATGATCAACATGCAAAGAGAGAGAGAGAGAAAAAGAGAACGAAAAGAAAATAAAATAAAAAAGGAAGATAAATAATAATAATAAAAGGATGTACAAAAAGGAGAAAGTTAAGACTAATAATATTAATAATGTGAATATTAGTAAAAATAATAGTAAGAATAATAATAATAATGATAATAATAATAGTAATAGCAAGAATAGTAATAATAATGATAATAGTAATAATAAGAGTAAGAATGATAATAAGAATACTAGTAGTAGTAATAGTATTAGTAGTAGTAGTCTAGGTGGTGATGGTAGTGGTGGTGGTAGTAGTAGTAGTAGTAGTAGTAATAATAATAATATTATTATTGTTATATTATTATTATTATTGTTGTTGTTGTTGTTGTTGTTGTTGTTATTGTTGTTGGGCACCCTGCCTTTGTAAGAAACGTGCCCAACGTCCTACGTGACATCTAGACACGCATCCCACAAGGGTGACATGCCCCCACCAGTCAGTCACCAAAAATCACAATTTGACTTTTTCAGAACAATTGTAACTCTGTCTCAAGTTATTTGAAAACAAGAACCATCTCATTCGGAGCTCTATAGATCAAGATATGATTAAAAAGCCAAAGTATGTTCATAATCAAATCATGCTCTTCTAATCGATTCTTTCACTTTCTTTCCATCAATCTTTTTCAAATCAACACAAAAGGCTACCAATTTTTATGGAGAGATAGAAAATTATGTTAGGAATCTACTGGTTTAAGAATCACTTCATTTGGAGGTCTGGTGATGAAGTTATGGACAAAAGAATCAAATATGCTTTTGTCCTCAATCATATTGTACCTGTTTTGGGACAATTGCATGCCTTTCACTAGAGATAACAGATTAAGGTTGTCTTAAGACAGTTTCAAAGAGGACTTCTAGATCTACAACTTCTATGAAGACTCTAAAGAGAGATTTTTCCATTTAGAGGGTCAATACATGGGCCGTGTGGCAATACACAGGCAGACCGTGTTCTTCTCTGGTCTAGATGCCTTTTCGTTATTGGAAGACACAGTTAGTGTTAATTTACACGGCCTGACCGTGTACTCCTCAGATCTTCACTGAAATCTCCCTCACCTAACAGACATACATAGGGTCTAGAGTGTTTTCCAGCCCTGTGAATGTTGGGCCCCGAATTTTTTTTATTTTATTCATTGATTTTATTTATTTATTCGTTTACTTTTATTTATTCTTTATTTTGCTTTAATTGTTTTATTATATTTTTAGAGTTGAGTCTTTATTATTTTAGTAA
>JAOTBA010000009.1:17401156-17425541 GCA_025629845.1 Erythroxylum squamatum | reverse complement strand
GGGGCAGTGGAGGGAGGCCGGCAGGGTTGGGAAGGGGGCTTGAAGGGGCTGGGCTAGAGATGAAAATTAGAGATGAACATGCTTCGGTGTTTTAGTCATGCTTCCAAGAATTTGGGATCCAACACATTGCCAAACTTTACAATTTGGGATCTCTATATTTCGTCGGGAAAGTCACGTGGATAATTTCCTTTCACGTTTACTAACGGATATTTTGATGGGCGTAAAAAGCAATTTTTTGACTAATTTACCGGCAGAGAATCAATTTCTGTCGCTAATTTACTACGGAATGTTTTCCACCGGTAATTTTCCTTCAGTAATGTTATTTTCTTGTAGTGTTTGGACCTGGAATAAACATAAAGTTTATTTATTAAGTAATGTTACCACATTCGGATTGATACAAAATATAGTACATTGTAATATATGAAAGATAATACTTAACTACTAGAGGATCTATTGTCATGATTCATATACTATATTTGAATTGGTTTAGGATTTAATACCAAGTTAAACTTATAAATCAAGTAGGAGAATATGAGATATTTTCCATCCAAATTCTAGGTAGTTTTAATACTCATAAATAATCCAACTTTATATAATTAGTGGATATCAATTTCCTATTTTTGTGGTAACTATCAATGCACTTGATGGAAGTACATTGATATTTTTTTCCTTATAGATTTTTGGGTCTCAAAGCTCATTTTTCCCTTATGAAAGTATACACTATCGATTTTGGAACTAAGAATTCAATTTATTTATTATAACATATAATATTGTCGAATATACGTTGAATTGGCTTAGACAAATATCTTAGAAGAATATAACTAGCTAGAAAGATCTCTACAATTAGGAGACAACAGCTGAGATAAAGTAGTTGACTTAATCAAAGGGGTTAGAAACGTTAGGGAAAAACAAAGGTAATAATAACGAAAAAAATGTTTGTTATTAATTTGATATTTTATTTTTGTAGTTATTGACCAGTACCAGCATTTGATGCATGTGTTAATACAAATTATTGAACAGGAGGAAAAGGCATAAAGTTTGTTATTGGTAAAATGCAAATTATAACTAATCTCTTTTGTTGAATAACCAAACTGAGTTTGGTCACCAAAGATTCTGTTATAGAGTTGGCAAAGCTGGTAAACCACATTAGGCAGCTGCCAATACATTAAACCACAAATTCCATTATAAGCACAGCCCTCTTGAGTCTCAGATCACAGAAGAAGGAACTGAAAACAACAGATTGAGTTACTTGTGTCTTCCAAGAATACTAACAGACAAAAGAGAGCTCCCAATGGCAGCTAACAGGATGGAAATTCTACTTGTCTTAGCCGCTATAGCTAGTTTCTGGGCGGTAGTCATTGCACAGTCTAGCTGTACCAATGCGATCGTAAGTTTATCTCCATGCCTGAACTACACAGCAGGAAACTCTTCAACACCAACTTCAGGGTGTTGCACACAGCTTGCTAGTGTTGTCCAGTCAGATCCGCAATGTCTATGTCAGGTCCTTAACGACGGTGGCTCATCACTTGGGATCAGCATCAACCAGACTCGGGCACTCGCTCTTCCTAACGCCTGCAACGTTCAAACTCCCCCTGCTAGCCGCTGCAATGGTAAGCAAGAGTTCATTTACCTTCTGCGGATCAAACTTTAAATTCCTGCTAGCTTTCTTTTTTAATGTGTATCTTTACAGGAACGACCACGCCATCAACAAACAATGGATACTCTACAAAAGTTACATTCTCTTTGGCCTTCTCCCTTCTATTAACAGCTTCAGTTTTCACCACCAGCTGAGCTCTTTTTGCCAGCGGAAGAGTCCTGATCGTCAATATTCAATACAATACCTCTTTTCTGTCGGTTTGCTTTTTGCGTGTACCGTACCGTGTAATTACCTTAAATATATTGATTTCTGTCTCTGCGGTGTAAGTGTAACTTGTCATCATTGTCCTGGCATTGAATTGAACACATCACACCATCATTATCTTGGATTTGAATGAGCAATGAACAAGATAGATTGGTTACTAAGTCGCCAATAACAACCGAGATTGGTTACTAAGTCGCCCATTAAATAGTGCCAATAACAACCGGATTGACCAGCAACAAAATGTTCAACGTTAATCCTTAACAAGTAACCTGAAGAATAGTATTATATATATTTATCATGCGTGAAGGTCACGGCAGTTTCAGGGCCTCTTTGATTTGTAAAATTGGACTTACCGTGGCACCTTTTGTACATGCAGTCAAGTGAAGTTACTAGCAAGTAGATCAAACACGCATGCAATTGTCCCCTTAGGAGTCAAGATTTTTGACCTTCCAAACATAGGATTACTAGCTCATTACTGTCCCATTGTCTTAACCATGCCAAAACCTAATCCTGGAATTTGACCATCCACAGCTTCAAAAAGGAAATGGAAAGATGAATTTTGTGGAAGTGACCTGAGACCTTTTACGGATTCTCTTCTCTCACATTGAATTGAATTGCTATTTGCTATTTGCCATTTGCCATTTATATATCTCTATCATATAAATCATTGCAAACAACTCAACCTAATATGAAATTCATGAATTAATATCATTGAATTTGTCAAAACCAACTTCATAAACAAGACACATGTACAGGAGACAGAGATAGGCATAGAATAAAAGCCTTGCTTGCCAGTTGCCACGATTCAAGCACGTGACAGGAACGTGTCAACCAAGTCTGGAGAGAGAGAGGAATAGATTGGGCGTTACTTAAACTTAAGCAAGGTAAAAGAATTAGGAATATCCATATCCTCTAGTCTATACCCTATTCAAGGCCAGGCCAGGCCAAGCCAAGCTAAGCTACGCTCTTTTCACATTAAAAACAAAACCACTCCACAACACTTTCTTTTTATTCTTCGCTTAAAACGCTCGCTCGAATTAATGTCATCAAAACGCACACACAAAGAACGCATCAACATTGTTTTTGCAACTTTCAGCGTTTTCTTTACCTGCGAATCTCTTTCTATCTCTCATCCAATCCTACGCTGCTCTGTCTCTCTCCCTCCCCCTGCGGAAATCTGAACCAAGACAGTTGTTGGGTGTCAGGTGAAGGGTCTATCTTCAAGCTTTTAAGTTTGGGAAATTGCATTTCTTTTGCTTCTTATATGATGGTCTATCTTCTATTTGTCATTTTATTGAGAAAATTCTTAAAACCCCGAGGTTTCTTTCGGTTAATTCGAAGTGGGCAGTTCTCTTGTTTGTGTGTGTTACAGTGTTTGCTTCTGGGGTTAGATTTTGGGCTTTTTTGGTTTTGGAGCCATTCGTCTTTTGATTGCTTTACTGCTTGTTTTTTGCTGGTCGCATGGATTCAATATAAAGCTTCTGTGAATTTGGTAATGTGTATAGGCGATTTCTCGTTTGATTGATTTACTGTATTATACTGAAATGGTAGGATTTAATTTGTCCATAAGCTTTTTGTGGGTGGAACACCTGTGGGGTTTTCTAGAAACCGTTTTGTGATAAATTTTATAGGAAATTTGTTCTCGTTCTCTGCAGTGAAATTTGTGCGATTGTGTTTCTAGTTTGGAGACATGATTTAGCTCTTAGGTTTAGGACTGAATTTGCAGGTGAGGAATGACTATAATTGTGCGGTCGAATTCTTCAATTTCTGTTTTATTATGTGCTAAATTGTGTGTAGAATCGTTTTGATCATTCATTTTTATATGTCAGAATTGGGTGGGGCGATGGTGCATCTAATCTTGGGGTTTGCTGGACTCTAGCCTGCTTTATGCTAGGAGTTATGTAGGTTTTGTTTTTGTACTTTATAACTCTGCAAAGTGTAGCTAATATGTCTAAAAAGTCTATATATAGTTAGCTAAGTATTTTTAGTTTGTGTCTCTTTGTTGGAAACTGATCATCTCAGCATGATATATTGGGGAAATTGAATTGGAACTTTGAATGCTTTGGTAGTTTATTGCATACTGATGAAATGGCAGAACCAGGATTATTTCTAGGGCTAGAAAAATGTATTTCTTTATCCTTAGCCACTAGGGTCATTATGCTTATTTCGCTTTTGCCTTTCTTTCTATCGTGTAATTCATTTTCTTCTCTTTTTCATTTTTCTTCAAAATCTTTCATTTCCTTCTGAGTTCCATTTGTTGTATATTCTTCTTATGCCTTATAGCCTGGTTTAAGTGTCATTGGAAAACTTTCATTGGTTCTCAAGTTAAAGTTAGGTTTTACAGGCTTTATGTCATAACAGTGGAGCATCAGTGAGTATTATGAGTGACTTTTCCTGAAAATTTTGAATGCCTATGATCAAGAGGTTCTGACGTATATGGTTTGCCCTTACATCATCTGTTTTGTATGCTTGTGTTTGCTAAAAGGATTGGAACGATTGAAATGTTTTATTGTGCCTTTCTAATTCGATAGCTCTTTTATTTTTGTGGGTTAGATATTACGATATCTAATTTGGTTCAGTCTTCCTATTTGAGACTCAAAGGTTTTTATGTACAACAACAACCTTGTAGAAATCCTGCTGACACGCAGGGTCTAGGGAGGTCCAATAGTATGCAGCCTTACCCATAACTAGTAGAGAGATTGTTTTTAAATGACCCTTATTAAACAAATAATAATAAAAAAAAAAAAAAAATCAAGCTAGCTAGGAAAAAAGGCTTAAAGCTAAATTCCTAAGAGACAAAATATTATTAAAATTGCTTTTTTTCTTTTATTTGTTGAATTTGTGATCCTTTGGTTCAGAATTGTATCATTTGGTTATTAGATTGTTAAAAGATTGTGCATATCTTGGTATAGACGCAAAAATGCAAAGAAGTGTTTTTTCCTCATTCATATGAATATAGTTGTATCATAATTGTTTATGTAGCAGTTGTACTCTTTTGAGAATGATGTCATAATGTAAGAAGTTTTACTTTATTAGATGTTCAATAGCATGTAAAGCTCATATGTTTGTCCTTTCCATTAATGGTGTTGATCTACCTGATTCCATTGCGTATAGGCTTAGGAGATGCCTACTGCCATTGACAATTAAATGATCATGTTAAATTTCACATAGAGAAGAAAGAATGCCAATTCCATTGTCCGTCTTGGCTTAGAACATGGAAAGCATTAATATGAAAGTTGTAATGATATACTTGCGTTTAAATTAGCAACTCATGTGTTATATTTCATATTCTGCTTACCACTTACCAATTATTTGTTAGGTTTTCTTGTCTCATTCATACCCGATTAGCAATTGATCTATGGGGTGGTTTATGATTTCGAATGTGTCGACCAATTATTACAAATCAAAATTTTAGTGGCCAAATGTAAATTGCTCTGCTATGTTCATTTTGTCCCAGTATTTCAAATTCATCAAATACTGAAAGTATCCTTTATCTACTAACAGTTGAATAATATATCTTGAAGCCAGATGATTATCAGCTCATTGGTAAACTGATAGAAACTTCAAATTATGGAATTATAAGCTTAATCATCTTTTTGAACTTGAAAGCTGTACTTGTCTACGTTTAAATACGACGATGTAGAAATGAAGCACTGATTAGAAATCACTTTTGACTTTATTATCTGATTTCTTGTTGCCCAACTCTTCCTGTTCCTGTATGACTTGTCTCTTTCTTTTCTGATTATGATTTTATAGCTGAAAGTTTTGAATATGATGGAAAATGCAAAATATTTATTTCTTGTTCTTTCCTTCAAGGTAGTGTAAATAAGGGTAAAGCAGCACATATATTTCTTACACTAAAGCACCTGAACTACTACTCTGAAAGCAATATAAAGAATGAAGATAATTGTCTGTTTCTGATCTCTGAATTGATCTTCATTTGTATGCTTTTGGCTGTATCAGGTAGCGTTTGCCATCGCTGTTGTGGGCGTAGCAACACTGTTTGCATATCCTTTTAAGATAGATGAACAATTGAATAGCATGTCTGAACTAATTGAAGGTCTTCCAGACGCAGTTGCCATCAGGTGTATTGCATGGGTCCCGTTTTATCTTCATCCCAAGTTAGAGCTTGTGTCTCGTGCATGGCGAGCTGTCATTCATAGCCCTGAACTGTTTAAGGCCAGACAAGAGCTTGGTTCAGCAGAGGATCTACTATGTGTATGTGCTTTTGATCCTGAGAATTTATGGCAACTTTATGACCCTCTTAGTGATCATTGGATCACTCTCCCTGTTCTCCCATCAAAAATTAGACACCTTGCCCATTTTGGCGCCGTCTCCACTTCTGGGAAGCTCTTTGTACTTGGTGGTGGTAGTGATGCAGTTGATCCATTAACTGGTGACCAAGATGGGAGCTTTGCTACCAATGAAGTCTGGTCATATGACCCTGTAATGCGACAATGGACCCAACGTGCATCCATGCTTGTACCGCGGGCAATGTTTGCATGTTGTGTCTTGAATGGAAAGATTCTTGTTGCCGGTGGTTTCACCAGTTGCCGAAAATCAATTTCGCAGGTAGAAATGTATGATCCAGAGAAGGATGTATGGATTCCAATGCCTGACCTGCATCGCACCCACAATTCAGCATGTTCTGGAGTAGTTATTGATGGGAAGGTGCATGTCTTACATAAGGGTTTGTCAACGGTGCTAGTTTTGGATAGTGCAGGATCTGGGTGGACGGTTGAGGATCACGGTTGTATCCAAGGTCCAATGGCAGTTGTTCAGGGTGCCATCTATGTAATGAGCCATGGACTAATTGTCAAGCAAGAAGGGAAAACGAGAAAAGCGGTAGGCTCAGCATCTGAATTCCGTAGAAGGATTGGGTTTGCAATGACCGCACTGGGAGATGAGATATATGTGATTGGAGGAGTAATTGGTCCTGACAGATGGAATTGGGATATTAAGCCAATGTCTGACGTTGATATCTTGACATTATCTGTCGAGAGACCAACATGGCGCCAGGCAGCTCCAATGACGCGGTGCCGAGGAACAATTCTCGGATGTACACAACTGAGGATTTAGGGTCTTGTATCTGTCGTGACTTTGTTGTGAAAATCATGCTCTTTCTTAAAGCGTTGATCACCTTCTACTGGAGACCATGAATTGTAACTTTCTTTTTCGGCCTGCCTTGTTTTTTTGTTCGGCGTTTGGTTGCCCATGTATTCTTTTTGTCATTTCTAGGAGTTTCTGAGGGAACTCTTGCAGTTAAAGGGCAATGATCGTGGTCTTCTCCAATCAGTTAAACTGCGACCTGGCAAATGAAAATTTTACTAGCATGAAATGCTTAACTACTTCTCCTTTCCTATTTTTCTGGTACATGGGAAAGCATCCTTTGCTAAAAATTTGAACCTAAGAAAATATCAGCTCGGAAATCTTCTTTCTCCTCCTCTGCGTCAGGCGGTCTGCAACTATAAGCTCGTTCGGTCTGTATATATAAAATATGAACGTCTCAACTGGGCTTCTGTTATCACAACTACGGTGCCTGTAATGTTTATGTTCAATCTCTTATCAAAAAGTAAAAAAAAAAACAAAGAAAGGAGAGGAAATTGAAACAGGGAAGAACGTTGCCCTGCCATGTTATTTGGGAGCAGCAATGACAATGAATGCAATGAAACTGCTGTATTGTAATTGTAGGAATTGAACGAGTTCCACAAGGATTAAACTTGCACTGCACTTTGATAAAAGCCCATCATAAAAATAAAACAAGAGTGTAATCATGGATCTCACTGCGGCCCAACGCTAAGAACGTGTCTTGTAAAACGCCAATACACCCTAAGCCCTGTAACAATAAAACGCCCGTAGACTTTAGAATTTTTTATAATTTTTCAGAAAATAACGAAAATAAATATAATTATTATAATTATGATAGTTGGTTAAGAGGAAAGAATGATTATTATTATCATTGATAGTGGTTGGTTTCTTAAAAATATTAAGAAATACAAATTTATTATTTTTAATGAATGAATGAATTATATTTTGATTAATTAAATTATAATTAACTAATTAATTAATTATATCTTAATTAATCATTTAATTATATTTTAATTATTTAATTAATTATATTTTAATCATTTAATTAATTATATTTTAATTAAAATTTTAAAATTTTATATATAAGTGTCACATATCATCCCGTGAGAATAAGTCTCATACTCATAACACTTACTTGTTAATTAGGAGATGAAAGTTATTTATATGAGAAGTGGGGTATAGAGTAATACCAAAATGAGGGATATCAAAATACTATTGATTCAATCATAATCAACAACCAACAAACTTTTTTTTATATATATATAACCGGACAGGAAACGAATTAGATTACAGTAGGAGTCTAGGGAGACAAATCCTTGATAAATCTTCTAGAAGGACTGAGTGGCACCCAATGGGTGTAGTGTCTAGGTACTTGACGCCAAAATCAAAATGAACTGCATAGTTCGCGAGCCAATCGGCACTTCTATTGCTCTCTCGATAAAGGTGTCGATGAACAAGAGTCCAGTTTCGAGTAAACAACTCGTTAATGCCCAGTACAATGGGATTGAGAGCCTATGAACGAGTAGCAGAGGAAGGGAGAATATTGAAAACAGCGATGGAGTCTACTTCAAGCTCTATCCGGCGATAGCCCAGCTTCCACGCAAGCGCCAGTTCGGTAAAAATACCCCAGAGCTCAGCAGACATTGCTAAGCACCAGCCAAGGTTTTGAGTGAAGCCATCAAGCCAGTTGCCTGCACTGTTTCGGAATAGTCCTCCGGCTGTGGCAATGAAGGAGGATCGTTTACATGTTCCATCAGTGTTTAATTTAACCCATCCTGTGGAAGGGTGGCTCCATCCAAAGTGTGATTCCTGTCGACGGCGATGTCCGACATCTGTTCTGCTTTGCCAAACGGCAGACTGGTGGATCAAATTTGCATAAGACAAAATAAGAGAACCTGGTGAGTAAGGCCAAGTAAAATTTTCATCAAAGAGGGACGAATTTCTCCATTTCCAAAGGAACCAGCCAAGTAGTTCCAAAGATAAGCGACCAGTCACGGCTAAGCACTCAGTGTCGAGTCTGGAGATTCGTAGTGATCCACTCCCGATGCGTCGTAATGAAAAAGTCCGAAGAAAGGATGTGCGAAGGGAAGGTTTGCCACAATTGAAAGGCCCTGGCATAGTTTCGCACGACGTGGAGCGAAGATTCTACCATTCGGCAGTGAGGACAAACGTCGTCCACGGTGAGGTGGAAGCATACGCATTGTTGATTCGTGAGTAAGCGGTCATGAGCGAGGAGCTAGAGGAAGGATCGAATGCGTTGAGGTCCCTTCCACTGCCAGATTGCCTTCTAGAGACCCTAAGGCGAGGCATCATCGTAACCCATTATCATGGAATAAGTGGAGGCGATGGTGAAATGTCCAGTATTAGAAGGTCCCCAGATTAACTTGTCCTGACCTAGGAGGGGTTTGGGGGGAAAAGTACCAGCTATAGCCCGGTAAATCATCTCCAGGAGGTAAGTACGAATAACATTCCAATTTCATGTACCATCTGTGGTCACAAAGTGTTGGACACTACTGTTGTTAATTACATCCAGGATTGGGGTGGTAGTATGGGTAATGAGAGGTCCTGTTCCTGCAATCTAAGGGTCTTGCCAGAAGCACGTCTTCGTGCCATCTCTAAGCATCCATTTCAGGCCCTGAAACATGATGTGCCAAGTTGCCTTTATGCTCTGCCAGATCATTGAGCCCCCAGTAGCATCAAAAGAGTTAGGGATGGTGGTGACGTCAAAGTGGTATTTGGCAGAGAAAACTTTGACCCATAAGACGTGAGGCTTTATAATTAGGGTTTAACCTAGTTTAGTGAGGTAGGCATCATTAGTCTCGCGGACTATCTTGATGCCTAGACCCCCTATTTCTTTCGGTTTGCACACTTCCTCCTATTTGACTAAGTGGGTCCCCTTTTTGCCATTCGTCGATCCCTACAGAAATTACCTTAGAAGTTTCTCCAGCTCATCACAAAGGCAACGGGACAATCTAACCTTCTGCATGGTATAATTGGGAAGGGTCGTTATGACAGATTGAGCCAACGTGAGTCGGCCGACAAAAGTCAATAAACTGGCTGACCAGCCTGACAATCGTTGGTGAATCTGATTCAGGATGTATTGATAAGTACGTTTCCTGACTCATTCGTGTAAAAGGGGAACTCCAAGATATCTTCCAAGATCCTTCGTCGGTTTGAACCCCAGTGCTCGACTTAAGGAGCGAGACATCCTGGGAAGAATATTCTTGGAAAAGTAGCACCGACATTTTGCTTGGTTGATGCATTAGCCAGAAGCAGCACAGAATGAATCTAGAATAGCTCAAATGACTGAAACTTGAGTCGGTGAGGCTTCAGCAAAGAGGATGAGATCATCAGTAAAAAATAAATGAGAGAGAGGCAGTCCAATGCGTCCAAGTTTAATAGGTCGCCATCGTCCTTGTGCCACTGCGTGGTTAATGGAGCGACCTAGTCTTTCCATACAGAGGACAAACAGATAGAGCGATATAAGGTCCCCCTGGCGAATTCCTCTAGACGGACTAAAGGTGTCACTGAGCTCTCCATTCCAGGTTACTTGAAAAGAGACAAAGGAAATGCACTTCATTATAAGGTTGATCAGCGATTTAAGAACTCCTACGTTGATGAGTGTGTCTTGGATGAAATTCCATGACAACCTGTCGTATGCTTTCTCGAGATCCACTTTGATAGCCATTAACCCTTTCCTACCCGTTTTTCATCTCATGGTGTGGATGACCTCTTGGGTAATGATGATATTGTTCGTAATTTACCGCCCTGGGACAAAGCTGTACTGATTTGGAGAAATCAGGTCATCCAGGTAAGGTTTGAGACGATTAACAATGATCTAGGTAATGGCCTTGTAGAGCACTGAGTATAAAGTTATAGGTCAGAACTGCGTAATCGAAGTGGGAGATGGGAGCTTCGGGATAAAGACCACAATGGTGAGATTGAGCTCTGGGTCCTAAGTCTCATGCCGGAAAATGTGCTATAGGAATGAGGTCAGGGAGGGGCCGACGATATCCCATTGGGCTTGGTAGAATAGAGCTGGTAAGCCATCGAATCCAGAGGCCTTGTTTGGAGCCATGGAGAAGAATGCCATTTTGATATTGTCAGGAGTGAGGGGTCGGTCCAGATCATCCATTGCCTGGGGAGGAAGGGGAGGGAAATGGCCATAAAGCTGCCAGGTTGAGGGTAGCGTGTTGTCTTCCATATATAAATGTGCGAGGTAATTTTGCGCAAGACTCTTGAGACTTACTGGATCGGAAATCACATTCCCTTGGTCATCGGTTAAGGAAGTAATTCACGCATGTCGTTGACGGGCCATAGTAACTGCATGACAGAATTTGGTATTTCGGTCGCCCTGGCCTAACCACTGGCTTCTGGATCGCTGGTGCCAAAAGATTTCTTCTTAGTAAAGGACCTGTTCTAGTTCGGATTGTAAGTGCTCCTCTAGCTCCCGGAGAGAGTTTGAGTCAGTATCGTCAAGGTGTGGTTGGATACCCTTAAGTCTGGCCATAAGCCGCTTTTTCGGTAGAAAATGTTGCCAAACGTGGTAGTGTTCCACTTCTGTAAGGTCTCCGAGAGACTTTTGATTGCACCAGAGAAATTCGAGTTGGATGGATGCCAATTTTCGGCTACGACTTAATCAAAACTATGATAAGTAAGCTACGCTGACTAAAATATGAAGGGTTGCATTGTCAGAGTAGTTTGCACGTTGTCTTTTAGAGTAATTAAAAGAGGCCAGTGATCCGATTTTAGGAACGGGAGGTGGAAAAGTTTGGTGTTAGGGAAAATGGAATGCCAAGAGTTGGAGCAGAAGATCCGGTCTAATCTAGTGAGAATAGATCATTTGCGTCAAGTGAAACGTGGCTTAAGAAACCCAAATCCTAGAGATGGCAACTGTGTACACAGTCACTGAATTGGGAGTTGACAATAGGTTGGAGACGAGAACCTCCATGTTTATCCTGGCTCTCCAATTTGGCGTTAAAGTCACCACTGAGCAGCCAAGGTTTGGAGGTGATCCCCGCAATCTGTTGCAGATAATGCCATAAGTACTGTTGTAACGAATATGTAGGACTGGCATAAATAGCTGTGAAGTCGAAAGACAGTTGGTCCCATTCAATGCGGGCATGTACAAACTGTCGGTGAGCTAGCAGAATACGGACCTTTAATATCTTCCTTCTAAAGCAGCCAGATGCCTCATGAAAAGCCTTTGGCTTCCACCCAAAAGGAGTGGCCAAATCGCAAATTCCGAATCACCTTCAGCGCATGGATCGAATCACCTTCACCATCATCAAGAATTATATTCGAATACATAAACTGTTTCTTGTTGTGGTAGTCACTACCGTAGCAGTCGGCTCCCAAAGCTGGTCCATCATGGTATCCTGCAGAGTCTCTTCCATCTGGGTATCGGTGTCAGGAAGAATGACAGTGGCGGTCGAGGAAATAGTTTCCAGATCCGAAGGTCACGGTGGGTGTAATATAGATGTTCGGCTTATCGAAGCCGAAGGTATATGAACACTTACTTCAACATGGTCCTCCTCCATGTCCCCTCGACCCAGGTCTTCCCGGGAGGGGAGAGTGATGGTTTGGTCTTGTATTATCACGTTAGCGTGGGAGGGGATCGAGAGGGCCACATGGTTTGCGAGAGGGCTGTGGTTGTCTGGCATGGTGGACTGGTGGGCCTGCAAGGGAGAGGCCTGAAAGTTAGGGTTTGTGGGCAGGCTTGGAGGAGGGGCGGGTTGGGCTGGGTCCATGGGCTGGCTTGGAGGAGGGGCCGGTTGGGCTGGGGCTGGCGTTGGGTTAGGAAGGCATGACGTCGTTAGGACGCTACTTGGGGTGGCAAGGGACGACGACGTGTTGACGCTGAGAGGGTTGGGGAGGGACGGCATTGTCTTGGCGCTTCGTGCCAAGGAGGTAATGTGACCATTAAACGACAATCGGTGCTGTCTTTTGCCTCGAAATGTCACGTGTTTTAGGGATTTTTCCTTGAGAAGGTTCGATTGGGAAGGAGCAGGGGTCACTGTGGGAGAGTCACTGTTGATGATGAGGGGACGTCCGTATTGGAAGGCAACGATTTGATTGCTGATAAGGCCGAAAACCTCGAGCCTGTCAATCCCATGTGGGAGGAGGTCAAGCTGGTGTCATGTCGTGTTACCGTTGGAGCAACTATCGAGCGGCGAAGTCAGCGGTGGACCTGCATCCAGGGGCCGAAATCTCCTTGTTGGAGGTTGGCTATGGAAGCCCCATCTCGGTTATCGGAGTGGCTACGCGGTGGCGGCCCGTCCGTGGTGGACATTGGTGCAATTTGCTCGAGCGGTTGTGAGGGGCAAGATGGTGCACCATGTCCAACCAAACCACAGGCGAAGCAAATTTGGGGAAGGCCCTCGTATGCGACCTGGATGCGTTCTCCATCGAGCTCGACGATGGAGTGAAGAGGTGAGCTTAAATCTATGTTGACAGCCACACGAGCGAATTTTTCTCAGTGAGCTTGTTGAGTGTTACGGCCAGTTTTGATCGTGCGATCCACTAGGTTGCCGAGGGCAGTGAGGATTGTAGGGTGGTATCTGGCTACATGGGGAAAACGTACCCACGCGACAACGTGCGTAATTTTTCCAGTCGAAAGTCGAAAGGTTGGGTACCATGGTTGAACGAAGAGGACATGGCTAGAGATGATCTAAGGACCTTGTGTGAGAGTGTGCACTTAATCCTCCTCTTCCACAAATTTAACGAGGTAAAAATCGTTGTCCAAATCAACTATTTTCATAGGTCCAATAGGTTGCCACATGGAAATTAATCTGGATTTTAACATGGTAAATCCCAGCTTGCGTCCCAGCAACTTAATCACAACAACAGCTTCCCAAGCTTGGTCGAATTTGCTTTTGAAAGTGGTAGAGTGTTCAAGCCCCAATCCAAATTCACCTTGTATAAAGGAGATATCTCCCTCGACAGTTTCAATTGGCTCCTCTTCTGGCCATTCAAAGTCTTTTGCATTATTGCCGGGGCCGGATTGACCTGTGACCACCGCACTATAGTTGGGGTGAGTGGTCGGCGCCAATGGTTGCATTATTCCCTGATCCAGACTTTTTTAGTGGCTTGGCGATCAGAGTCCGGTGAGGTGATGGCGCTCGATGGTTGCATTATAACAAGTTCCTTGAAACACTAAGTCTTAAAGAAACAGCTCTTTCGATCACTTTAATCAACCAACGAACTTTTTCATTCTATATCCATATATTCATTCTCAATCCCCTTAACCAAGCATCTCCTTATCCTCCTTAAATAAGTTAAAACGTTCTGACATGGGCATGTGTGAGGAATTAAAACTTACATTAAACTATTAGATTATGTTTCCCTGTTTCATGACCATGTACATCTAGGATGTTAACTATGATAAACATATATTTTGAGTTCGTCGACCATGTGAAGAATGAGAATAGATCACGTATGAGCATTATCCTGTACATACTTTATTTCATGAGTATTTATCCATACAATAAATGCGACTTATAAAAATTAAATGGATGGATGATTATGAAACAGGACGATCTCAATCCACGAAGAACGGGGTTAGTTGCATTGCAGAGAAACTGTTAGACAAGTTTCTAGGTTTTTGCAGCGTAAAAACAGCAATCTACAACTTGCCAGTAAGAGCCAATCTCCAGCTGAGAGAATGGAATGTAGAATGAGAACGATAAACGATAAGAAAACCAGCGAGGAAAGTCTCAACAATGGAGAAATATATGGGCCTAAGCAAAGTAGAAGCCACTGGAGCTTCAAGTGTTCTGTAGTTCACCTTGGGTATGAACTTCTGGCATTATTCTTCACAATGTTATCGTAACTAAAGATATTCTGGTTGAGTTATCTATGATGCGTAATATTCACTATGAAATTATGGGATCACTTAACTTTGATTGTATGTAATTTCTTGCTATTAATTGGCTGGAATCGTCTTGCTTGGTGGATGTGGATGGTTGAAGTTATGAGTGGATAAGCAGACAAAACGTGACTGGAGAATTGACCACTTGTATTCAATTCTTGTTTAGCATCTGCTTTATCAATTTTGCTGTCCCCAGCAGCTACTGTTTAACTTATGATTGCCTACGAGGGCCAACATATTGAAGTCGTAAATTTGCTGGTCTTTTCGTCCAACCCCCGGTTACAATCAGCTCGGAGACCTTTAATTCATACAAAAAATGTTTTTTCCAATGTTCACGACATCCAAGTGATGTATAACAACATTTTCGACCAAAATTTCTGCATCTTTGGGGCTTTTCATTCAATCCGATCCCATTCCCCCCTTCAAAATCGAAACCTGATCCTGAATGAATCTGGACTCAAAAAACATGCAGTATGCCCTTTTCTTTGATGACCTCGACGTTTTGAGTTGGGAAGTGAACGACAAAACAAACTGAAAAGTGAAAGCTAGAGGTGTATGTTCTCCAGTCAATTATCCATCTACTCTTGGAACAAATTGCAGAGAGCGAAATTCTTAATCTGAGACATTGCTCAATGTAACGGACGTCCACTTTGGTTGATGGGGACAGTGCATTTAAGCCTAGTAAGGAAAACCAATAAAGGTTTCCCCTCAATTATTCACTTGGCAATATTATGGCATTCAACTGCAAGCTTTAGAATGTTGAGTTTATCCCACTAGGGAAGGGAAGGGAAGGGAAGGGAAGGGAGAGGAGAGATAATAAAGACATGGTCCAATCAGTAAAGAGAAGAGTTCCTCGTAGCAAAGTCGCCATTTTCACGTCTATGCGACCTTTTGAAGCAAGACAAGTACGCTTATCCACTAAACCAAAGCATCTTTTGTCAAGAACTAGAAACTGCATTGATGCTTTAAAAGGACAAGAGAACCCCTTTTTGATTACTTGGTTAGATAGATGCACCATAAACAGGAAGTATGGGGCTTTATAAGAGAATAAATCAGTAGGGGACAAAGCAAATGATCTTTTACCCTTTCAATTCTGCTCATTGCATGACCTGGAGAATCAACAAAAGCACATTGTTAGATAGTCGCGTGTTTGATGGTAACATTTCAAAACATATTTTAAGATGTTAAAGAATAATAAGCTCTTTCCTATTATTATTACTACAAAAAACACCATTCAAATCTTCATTTTCATGAATAAATCTTTAACGTTATGATATTAATATAATATTTATCAATACCAATTACTCTCAAATTAGTTATTAAGACTCAGATGGAAAATGTTCATGTGCAATATCAAACCTGAAAAATGAAAACACGAGTTATCTGCTTATATCCCATTTCTCATGTGGATAATTTCTTAAGGGAAAGAGTAAAAAGTTGAGTCTCCTTTCAATCATTATTTAAGCTACCCAAACTCCCCACATCACACTATGCATCAAGAAAGCATAGACTAACAAAATAAAGTAACTAAATTGCCGTCCATTATGGGACCTATGCCTACCGTCCAACTTTGAAAAAGCCTGTTGGGACTGCTCTTGTGGAAGTAAAATCGGTAGAGAAACCTCTGCAAAATTTCAGTGTCGCTTATGCAATCAGATATTTTAATACCAGAACAGAACATGCCAAAGGGGACCTCATGTTGTTCCCACTAATTATTACTTCTCTTATTCGTCATTGGACTAGAGACAGTGCTTCGGACCTGACAGCCATTAACTGAACTCACGACCTAATGAATTTCACTTTCTGACCTAGGCTAAGATAAAGAGATCCCACTGCGTAAATTTTCTCCTTTTTTTTTTTTTTTTTACTCAGGTGTCGGACTTCGCCCGACTATCTGGAACTTATGAGCAACTTACTTAGACTTATAGATAGGTAAATTCGAGTCTGATCTTAGATAATATCAAAGGTACCTGCTCCTAAAAGATGGCCACCACTAAGGAGATTACATTACTCTAAATAAAGGCTGCTCCTCCCAAAGCTCGAACCCACAACCTTCACACAATCCTCTCCCCCTTTCTACCTCTAGCCTAACCCGTGAGGCTGCTCCTCCCAAAGCTCAAACCCACAACTTTCAAACAATCCCTTCAAGTGTTCTGTAGTTCACCTCGGGTATGAACTTCTGGCATTATTCATGTCATCGTAACTAAAGATATTCTCTTTTTGTTTCTTAAGGTTCTTGAGTGAGCTCTTGGGGTACGTCCGCTCGTCCAAAATAAAGAGAGCATCTTCCTTCTTTAATCGTTAAATACTTTATATGCTAATAAATTGAAGAATTAAAGAAATATTATTTCCAATTTTAAGTTCCATTTAACAAAAATTGAAATTCATGATAATAAGAATTATATTAACTTTTTTTCCTGAATAAATTAGTTTGAATGCACATAAACTCTAACCATAACGTTGAATAGTTTTGATCTTGAAATATGATACATACATAACTTATTGACAACGTTACATAATGAGCATATAGAATACGAGAGGACAATGAGGACAAGATCAAAGACTAATCACAAATGAGGGACCAGAGCTTCGGTGTGTCTGTGTGTGTTCAGTCACCAGTAAAACGTTCAATAAAGCGAAAACGACACTGCACCTCTGTGGACCCCGCCACTTAGTGCTCTGTCCTAAAGTGGGCCGCTTTACCTCTCTACGCGACTAAACGCGAAGTGACTTTAGGGTAAGTTCGACAGTGTTGTACGTCCCTCGCTTCTTATATGTCCAGGACACTCCTCCAAAATCTCCTACACAAGTCCTACCCCTTGCTTTCACTGACTACGACCCGCCAGAGCCTTTCATTCGATCTTGGGCCCTCAACTTCTATCCTTTCCCAGGAAAAGTAAACCACAATTTCCCCGGAAAATCACCCTCTCCGGCCTATCAATAAGTTTGGTCTTAAAAAGACTTGGGTAGAAAAGGGTAAACTCCCGAGTCTTAATCATTATTTGACCGGTGTCAGGACGTTAAGAAAAGTGAACAAAAGAAACAATGTTTTCTTGCGGAGATTAAAGTTGTCATACAAATGTATGATCCTTGGCATCCATCTTCCTATCTCTTCAGTCTCTTCAGGTAGCTTTGACTACAATATTAAACGAAACACGTACAGTACGGGTCTGATCTTGAATGCGCTGAGTCTCAGAGTGACCTTGTTTGAAGGGAACCGCCATCTGATAAAAGGTCGAAAGCAGTTTGACAATTTTGAGCTGGAAAAGTCATTGTCTTAGCTTGTCTGAATCAAAATAAGACAAAAAAGAGTCCC
The DNA here is from genome assembly GCA_025629845.1 of Erythroxylum squamatum. Taxonomy (NCBI): domain Eukaryota; kingdom Viridiplantae; phylum Streptophyta; class Magnoliopsida; order Malpighiales; family Erythroxylaceae; genus Erythroxylum; species Erythroxylum squamatum. Next base: position 17,407,406 of record JAOTBA010000009.1, on the reverse strand, counting down.
GTGAACTACAATCTTTTGTGCGTATTCAAAACCACCTTCTTCTGTTGCTCATATCCAAGCAACTTTGCTTTAATTAGTCAATGTAGCTTATTTCAAGAGCATTCCAACTTGCAATCTCTGCAGACATGTTTTTGGTTTTTGAGAGTGAAATGTAAGATAAACCACAGCAGTAGCATGCATCTTTAAAGATCCATGCATTTAAAATCACACACACACATATATATATATATATATGTTCAGCAACGGAACCTTAAACCAAGAACTATATACCTCCAGCCATTGCCTTTCTACCTAAGATCTGGATATCTCTGTGAAGGTTGGAGCTTCTGTCCTCTTCCTCAGCAAAATAGATGGTGTACCTTGATGCTCGGCGAGGACAGAGACCAAAACCGACGTTATTTTTTAACACATTGCGTACTTGTCTCTGGCCATCACATAGACAAGGAGTCGGGATTATGGGCAACAAAATGATGTAGTAAGTTAAGGGTTCATTATTAAATGGACCATATACAGGTAGGCTAGGTAGGGAAGGGTTTGACCCGAAAAATTCTTACATGAAATGATTTGCATTCGTTAAAATGTCTCTAAGTACTGGAGGGGATAAGAGATGGACTCTACTCGAAAAGAGCAAACACATCAATAAAAGAAATTTAACGTGAAAAATTCCTTAACAAATATGAGAAAAATCAAGGGCAAGACTAGAAAACTTTCCACTATAAAAAACAAAGATTACAAGAGGAATATTTTACAATCTACACCAAGAATTAATACATAAGATTATAGGAAAGAGATTTTGGGATATTTAACCATAAGCACATGCCTCCTTATATAGCCTAAATAGAAGCTATTATGTTATCTGTTTACCAATATAGGATCTAAGCTAACAATCTCTCACTTGTAAATTTGAATGAGAACCAATCAATCTCCATATTGTTATTTCTATCTTGTCATTTCTCTACTGTCTACGTCTCTGTTAAGCTATACAAGGATCTATACCATATGAATTTATCAGTGTTGATTGGCTTTGTTAGTGCATCTGCTAGGTTCTCTTCTATGTGATTTTTCTGTAAGTCCACACTTCCATCTTCCACCACTTTGCGAGCAAAATGATATTGAACTCTTATATGATTAGTTATGGAATGAAAAGCTGAATTCTTTGCAATATGCAAGGCACTCTGACTATCACAATATAAAGGGATTTTCTTTTGTCGGTGCCCAAGCTCCTCCAAAAACCTTTTTATCCATATCGATTCCTTGCAAACTTGTATAGCTACCATATACTCAACTTCTGTTGTAGATAATGCTACAATTGTCTGTAGTTTAGACTACCAGCTCATAGCTCCTCCTGTAACTGTAAACATATAACCTGTAGTAGATTTTCTTTTATCAAGGTCGCCTGCAAAATCAGAATCAACATATCCTTTGATAATAAATTCAGATTCTTTATAACATAGAGCAACATCTGAGGTCCCTTTAATATATCTCAAGATCCTCTTTATAGCACACTAATTTTCTCGACCAAGATTCGTCATATAACGACTAACTGCTCTCACTGCATGTACAATGTCTGGTCTTATGGAAATCATAGTGTTGGGATTTTGCTTCTATTTTGTTATCTTTCAAACAAAGAACTTGATAAAGCTTGGTTACTTTTGCAGAAATGTAAATGCAGAAAAATAAAGAGATAAGATTTTACTTGGTTCAATAGTGTTCTACATCTAAGGTTCCCACTTCAGTGGTGAGGATTTCACTAGTGTGAAGAAAAAGGTGAAAAGAAATGTTTTACAGAATTTGAGTGATATTTGAATCACTTGCAAGAGTCTCCAAACCCTTCTAGTACTCACTGTAAGTACTCTAGCATACTCCCAAAACCCCTTTCTTTACACTCTTGATCTTACTCTCAGATGTTGAATCAATGAAAATTACAGAAGATTTTTGTGTTATGTCTCTCTCTGTTTGATGCTTCCTTTTTCTATATGAAGAAGATGACTTTCGGTGAAGACTTGAAGGAATCAAAATATTGACATATGCATCTCACGTGGGTCACTTGTCTTTCAACCTTTTGATCTGCGTATTGAGTTATAGATGATGCGTTTTGTATGTGCTGGTTGTATTTTAATTTGCTTCATCTTGTAAGTAACACGACAACATATTGACTTCAGCAGATGATATTTGTGTTAGTCGTCATGTGAATAAGTCATCATTTTGTTTCTGATAGTGAGAAGCTTCGAGAGCATGTCAATCTTCTCTCTTCAAGCTTCAGACATTCTTCTTCGATTCTTCAGTAATATTTCATTTTTCTTGTTTCTGCGTGGTGGTTGATGGAGTATACGTGATCTCCTTCACACATAGCGAACATTAAACTTCCCACAGCTAATGCATACGGTACTCGAGAAATCTACTTCCTCTCTGCTTCACTACTAAGGTTTTTATTAGAGGATAACTTAAAATTAACAGGAAAAGAGTTAGAGATTGACTTACAATATTTCATATTGAAGCGTCCCAAGATTTTCTTCAAGTAATTCTCCTGAGAAAGCCAAATCTTCCTGTTATTTCTATCTCGGTAAATTTGCATCCCTAGAATCTTTTTTACTGCTCCTAAATCCTTCATTTCAAACTCCCCAGCTAATTGAGCCTTCAAATCTTGAATACAATCTTTATTAGGGCTTATAAGCAACACGTCATCAACATACAACAGTAATACAATGAAATCATTATTACCAAACCTATTAAAATATGCACAAGGGTCTACACTAAATCTATTGAATCCACGACTCATTATGAAGGAATCAATTTTTTTGTACCAACATCTCGGCGCCTGTTTTAAACCATACAAAGATTTGTTCAACCTGTAAACTAAGTTCTCTTTCTTTGGTTCTCCAAAACCTTCTAGTTTATGCTTGTAAATTTCTTCTTAAACACAGTCTTTACATCTAACTATATAGATCAAATGTAGCACACATAGCTAGGACAATCCGAAGACGAAATAGAGGTGAAAAAATTTCTATAAAGTTAATACCTTCTTTCTGATCATATCCTTTTACCACCAACCTTGCACGACACCGCTCCACTTAATCATCACTGTTATGTTTGATCTTGTATACTCATTTGTTGCTAGTGGGCTTTCTCCCTTATGGTGGTGACACAAGCTTCCATGTCATATTCTTATAAAGAGTTTCTATTTCTTCCTGCATTGTTGCCATCCAAAGTGATGCATCTGAACTATTTGTTACTTCTCGGAATGTTGATGGTTCTTCATCATCTGTTAGGAAACAATATGCAACATTGTCCTCTATAATATTATCAGGCTGTCAGGTTGGGGTTCTTCTTTCATGGGTTGACTGTCGAACTTCTGTATTTTCATATTCAACCAGTTGTTTCTCCTCGTGATCTAATATAGCTTCAGTAGAATCTTTTTGTTCAATCTTCTTTTCTTCCTAAATCGTTACAACTTCGGAATTTTCTTTAGACGTGCTATTTTGATCTTTTTCTTACAGTTTATCTTCTGCAAATATGACATCACTGCTAATGACGAGCTTGTAGGTAGTGGGACCCTATAGTCGATGCCCCTTGACTCCATTAACATACCCAATAAATCTATATTTTTTGGATTTTGGATCTAATTTTGTGATATCTTGAGTATTATACATCACAAACACAGGAATTCCAAATGTGGTTAACTAAGAATAGTCTGCTGGTTTATTGATACACATCTCCATCGATGTCTTCAGATCAATGTCTTCAGATCAATCGATCTTGTTGGTGATCGATTAATCACATAGCAGACGGTCTTCACTGCTTCTACCCAGAAAGACTTGTCATACTTGCAGTTCTCAACATGGCTCTAGTTCTTTCAATCAGAGTTATGTTCATTCGCTCTGCCACTATATTTTGTTGAAGAGTGTGAGGAACTATGAATTGACGTTTGACGTCTTCTAGATTACAAAAATCAATGAACTCATCACCAGTATATTCTCCACCATTATTAGTCCTGAGGCACTTGCTTTTCTTCCCCGTCTCTAACTCAATTTGCGCTTTAAATGTTGTGAAGGTTAGAAATACATCTCCCTTTCTCTTAATAGGATACCCCCAACATCTTCTGGAGTAATCATCAATAAAGATCACAAAGTACTTTGCTCCACCCAGAGACATAATCGATGCTTACCATATATCAAAATGAATCAATTCTAGAATATCTTTACTTCTAAAATTTGATACATTAAATTTCAGTATATGCTACTTACTTGTAACGCAATGCTCAAGAAGGGTAATGATACCTTCGTGAGACCAAGGAGTAGTTTCTATTTAGCAATAATCTTCAATCATTGTTCTAACATATGACCAAGTTTACGATGCCACAATTTTGTTGCATTTTCTGCAAACTAATAGATGCAACTGATGCATTTGCTTCCATAAACGTCTTTCCCATAAGCTTGAGTAAGTTTGCAGCTATCCTTTCTGCCTTTATGATTACAAACGCTCCTTTGATCACCTCCATGACTCCATTTTGAATGGAGGTCTTACACCCAATTTCAAACTCCCCAGCTAACTAAGCCTTAAAATCTTGAATACGATCTTTGTAGGGGCTTGTAACCAACATGTCGTTAACATACAACAATAATACAATGAAATCATTATTACTAAACATCTTAAAATATCCACAAGGGTCTACACTAAATATGTTGAATCCACAACTCAGTATGAAGGAATCAAATCTTTTGTACCAATATCTTGGCACCTGTTTTAAACCGTACAAAGATTTTTTTAACCTACAATCCAAGTTCTCTTTCCCTGGTTCTTTAAAACCTTCTAATTGATGCATGTAAATTTGTTCTTCAAGATCTCCATGAAGAAATGTTGTTTTTAGATCTAACTATATAGATCAAATGTAGCACACATAGCTAGGACAATCCGAATTATATTAAGATGAACTACAGGTGAAAATTTTTCTATAAAGCCAATACCTTCTTTCTGATCATATCCTTTACCAACAACCTTGCACAATGCCGCTCCACCTGATCATCACTGTTATGTTTGATCTTATATACTTATTTGTTGCCAATGGCTTTCTCCCTTGTGGTAGCACTACAACAAAAAGACACATTTCGCGTCGTCTTCGTTTAAGACGTCGCGAATTGTAGGAGGCTTTGGCGACGTCTTCGTAGACGTCAGGAGAGGTGGCAAAATTCGGCGTCGTTGGATGCAGACGTCATTGAAAACCTATGTTTTTTACGTCGTTTAAAAAGTAGGACATGGCAAAGTACTATCCACGACGTCTTGGGGAGTTAGACGTTGGGGAAGGCGAGGAATTAGCTTTCTTCCGCGGAACCCGCCTGAGAAAGACGACAACGTTTTGCAAATTTAATCTCCCGCCTCCCAAGCAGATGAGACGACGTCGTATCCCGCCCCTCATAACGACGTCGTCTCATAATATGTGTAAAATAAAGAAAATGCCGTTGAGCCACCCTATACATCGCACTCTGCCTTCCCTCTCCCTCCCTGCCGATATCACCGTCCCTTCCCTCTCCCTGGCGCCGTCATATTCTGCGTAAGTGAGGATCTCCGTCGAGCCACCGTCCGTTCCCTCTCCCTGGAGCCACCTTTCTCATCTTCTGTCGCGCCCTTGGAATCGTTGGAGCCATCAGCCGTTGACGTCCTTCTGTCGTCGTTGAGGTAAGTAATTGAAGTTATTTGCTTGCGATTAATGTGGGAAAAAATACTTGACAATTGAGTTGATTAATGAAGTACAACAGTTTATTCTGGAATCAAAAGAGTGTTTTCATTTGTATGTGTTTTAATTGGTTTTGTGTTTGAGATGATGGTGATGCTATCTGGCGTTTCAATTGTTCAAGTAATCTTTTAATTTCTTCCTCTTTTATGTTTTAAGGTTTTCGATGTTAACATTTGTGGCATTCTGTAGACAATAACTCCTAGTCAGTGTATAGGGTGAGGGCTACTCTATTCACTAATCAGAAGGATTGGGTTGCTACGGTTTTACATGGTCTTTTAGCTTTTATCTGCTTTTGTTTCTTTTGCTAGCATCTTTGTGATGAAGGAAGGTTCTAGATGTGGATGGTAGTGAAGTTGCAAATTGTATTCCACCATGGGTTGTAGTCATACTACAGTTGCAGGTTACTGTGGATCATGTTATAGTTGCAGATTATTGTGTTTGTAATAACTATCCCACTGATCAAAGATTTAACTGTCAATCTAATTATGAACTTGCTTGAGATCAACCCTAGGATCCTTT
>JAOTBA010000009.1:17384070-17397045 GCA_025629845.1 Erythroxylum squamatum | reverse complement strand
TGGTCATGTTGTGTTCAGTTTTGGGTCCTCTATGCTATGTGGATCTGAATGTTGGGCTTCGGAGACGGGGCCCAACAGCTGGAGCACTAATTGAAGATGATTATAAGCTTGTGTTGATGTTTGTTTACTTGTGAGGATTAGAAAATCTGAAATTTTTGAGCTAGAATTTTACTGAATCAAATAAGTTTTTCGTGAATAACATTTGATGATGTTTTAATTTTTTGTACATGGGTTCATGCATAAGTGTTATGGGAAGAAATAAATTCGGTAGTGAGAATGAAGTAGTACAGAAAGATAGAGAATAAGCAGAAAATAGAAATATGCGTGAATGAGAATCGGATTTTTGATATTAGATATGAACCTTGAATTTTTGATTTGTTTTGTGTTGTTGAGCTAAAATGAAGTTAGATTGGAGTGTCATTTGCGTTAAAGGAAGTAAAAGCATAGAGGAAAGTGAAATGAAAAGCATCAGAGGAAAGATAGAAATTTGCAGTAGTGAGAGAAAATTGAAAATGGTGAAATACGTGTATGTATCGATTTTTAGTGTTTGACTATAAAATTGACTTTGAGTTGTGTTATGAATGAGTTGAGATGATAAGGAAGTGAAATAAAGTGGTGAATGTAAGAGTACAAGTGTTTGATGAAGGATTAAGGAGAAAATGAAAGAGGCTGTTCGGTGAAGAAGAGAAGAAGATCGTGACGAAGCACACACGATCGCAACTTGCCCGTTTTTTCGAAAAATGATTGCTTTTGAACATCTGTCATTCAATTTGATATAACTTCTTCTCCCGACATCCAAATGATTTGATTCTTGAACCAATAGATTCCTAACACATTATTCTACCTCTCCATAAAAATTGATATCCTTTTGGATTGATTTGAAAAATATTGATTGAATGAAAGTGAGAGAATCTGTTGGAATAAATGAACTGGAATATTTTACTGAACTTACTTCGGTATTTTGATTATATCTCGATTTGTAGAGCTCTAAATGAGATTATTATTGATTCTGATTAAACTAGAAACATGAGGCTACCACTTTTCTAAGGAGGCCAATTGTAATTATGGTTTTAAGAATTCCAAAATCTGTTCTGAAGCTGAGTTAAGAATTCGGTTGTAGTTTCAGAATAGTAAAAAATATTTTGAGTATAACTTTTAGTATAGTGAATCAAATTGTATGATCTTGGAAGCATTGAAAACCTAAGACAAAGGAGAGCAATTGTCTAGAAGGAGTGTTACTTAAATATTCCATTTCTAGTCCTAAATGATCATGCAAAGTAAACCTGAAAGTCTGTTTTGAGGAAAAAGTAGAAATAGTGAATGAATGTATGAATTCTAGAACTTGTGGAATACAATTGATGTTTACATCAGTTTGATAAGGAAATTTACCTGGGGATATGTCATTGATTATGCATGTTACATGGTTCATTTATAAGAATGCTTATTCAGATACATGAACAATTTGGTGATATGAACTTGTGTTTGATTGTATATAGAAAAGCAAGGAAAGCAGCCATCTCCAGATATTGCCGAAACTTCAAGGCATTAAATGAAAGGGAGCGAATGTCATTAATCTCTAGGACGCTCGTACTTTACTTTGTTTTGCTTAGTACTAAATTGATTTTGATTTATGCTAATTGTGTTTTGAATTTCGATGTTTGATGCATGTGAATATGATTGACTAATTATTTTTGCACATGAAATGGACTTGTTTTGTTTTGAAAACTATTGAGTCCTAGTTGTGGGTAAATAGGCATGCCTAGAAGGGTATGCAGCTACTCCTGTGACACTTTAGTGTCTCCTATATTGACACTTTGGTGTCCCCTGTACTGACACTTCGGTGTCTCCTGTATTGAGACTTAAGTCTCTCCTGATATATGCTGTCATTTATGGTATCTCCTGTATAAGTCCTGTTACCCACTTCTGTTCATGGATTTACAGTCTAATTTGTTTTGTATTTTGATTTATGATAAGTTTTGATATGAACCAAATATGAAAATTTTGATTTGATGGATTAATACCCTATTCTGATAATCTGTTCTGTATTCTGTATGTTCAATTCTTTATTGAAATTCATTATGTTTAAGATGCTTATGCTATAACATGATTCAGTATCAGTTGTTGTCACTCATAGTTTCGTTATTACTCACTGAGCTATATGCTTAGCACGGTATATTTGCCCCGTGTAGGTTCAAAGAGAAGGTTATAAAGTCTGGGACAAGACAACTGCAATGGCTAAAGGAGATTGAGTTTTGTTTGTAAAAATGTGTATTTGAGTTTTTTTTTAGTTGTATATGTTAAATGAAACATTTTGAATCTGTTTGAAGGTTTGTAATAACCTTAATACAGGTTGATTTTTGAATTTATGGTAAGTATTTTAATAAGCAAAGTATGAATGATATGTTATGTAATGTATGTTTGCTTGTGATTATGGGAATGCATGTATGAAATGTTTCGTATGATTTGGATTGTTTCGGTTCTATTTGTGTGGCACTTGCATATCCTCCCAGGGGGTATGTGGGTGTTACAACTTTCATTGCTTAATTTTGAGTTATTGATTTAATATAAATATATTGAAAACAATATCTCAAGAATTACAAATAAATCATTTAGAAGAATTAGTCTTTAGGAGTTTGAAATGTAAATCTTTTTTAATTTGTTTGGTTCTTATGTCATAATAATCTCTATTTAATACTTATTTAGTTTATATTTTTCTACATAAATTCAAAACTTTTAATTGAAAAAAATAGATCTTTTGGAGAAAATCAAACAACCTTTTTTATTTTTGTATTTTATATTTATGTAAAGACTATCAAATAATTATCAAATCATCATCTTAAGAGATTTATGAGATTGTTAGAGTTTAAACATTTGCCTTAAATACTTACCCTCAGTTTACGTAAAATACAAAAGCTTATTAATAATTCGTATTGAATTTGGATACTTCATATTGTTAAAATGAAGGTCTATCTTGATAAAATAATTTCCAAGAGGTTGTTGAAAATAAATATGTATTTTCATCCTTTCCAAACAATTTGACAACAACACGGTCAAAAATCATAAAGAGATGAGATAATGAAAATCTTAAGCTAGAGCTAGCCAACTTTTTTACAGTTGTCTTATCTTCCATCTTCACTAGAATCATAACAATGGAGACTATAAATAAAATATGGAACTTCTTAAAGAATAAGCATAAAAGAGATTAAAAAAAAGAGGCATGCAAGTTTTGAAGTTGATATTGGAATTTGAAATGTAAAGGATGAAGGAGTCATAAATTATCAAGCATTAATTTGATACACTTCTCATTATAGTTAACAAGGTGAGACTTCTTGGTGTTAAAATTTCTAATTTAAGATTAATTCAAAAAAATTTAGTTGAAATTTAGCTTTATAATGCTAAAGACATATCAAGTATTATCTTGATATAAATTTTAAATGCACCATAAACATAAGAACAAAGAAGCCTTATGAGAGAAGAAGGATTTATAGAGGGTACCTTTCAAGTCAAATCACTAAATATCAATGCAAATGAAAACAGGAAAAAAGAAACAATAACAAGCAACTTAAAACAAACTTGAGCAATAATAATAACAACATTGCTTAAACCTATCCGTCATATCCTCATTATAAGCAGACTAATCATCCATAAAAAAAGATGTTTGTGGATGTATAATGTGATAAATATGGACAATTAGGGAATAGTGAGTGAATTTTATAAGAATCAATATCAATAAAGAGAAGCTAAAACTATTGATAATCAATAACATAAGGAGTTGTTATGACAACATGTTTTAACAGTAGCGACTCTACATAAAGTTAGCTACTAGACAATAGTTATACACGCCACGTTACTCATCACTGTGAACTATTTAGGGAGCTTGATAGAACGTTCATTACTAAAGTCAAAATTAGGAATGACTCATATATTGCACCAAAAGGCAAAGGAACTGTTACAATTAAAGATTGCTCGTGTTTAAAACTCTAATAAAAACAAATAATTTAATGAAAGGATGTTTTAATTGGAAGAGGAGTTTCTAACATATATTGCCTATTAATATGGAAAGCAAACTAAGTTATATTTTTCATAAAACAAGACATAAATAACTACAAAAAAAATTACATAGTTTATACAAATATGGGAGGGGTCTCAAAGAACAAAATTGTTAAATCACAATTAGTTTTAAATTTCTTTCATTAATGATCACACAAGAATATGTTGCATTTTACTTTACGAAATTCAAATATGAGGTTGTTGAAATCTTTTGAAAGTTTAAGGATTTGGTAGAAGATAAAAGTGGATGTAATATTTAGGCGACTAGGTCTGATAATGGAACTGAATGCACCTAAAAATTCAATAAATTGTGTAAAAATGGTAGAATAAGCGGTAGTTGATAACTCCTTATTCTCCCTAGCAAAATGGAATTATAGAGAGAAAAATATAACATTTATGGAGGTGACAAGATGTTTGTTACATGATAAAAGAGTTACCAAAAAAATTAGGTTGAGGTTGTAAATATAGCAATTTTTTGCTTAATAGATTGCCAATAAAATACCTATCTACCAGTTAAGGATAAGGCTACATATTGCTAGATCTCCACAGATCTCACATATTAATGGGACTTTTATTGATTTATTGTTGTTATTGTTAGATTTCCAATAAAAATATATAGATAATAACTCCATTTGAAGCATATTCTGACTATAGAACTAGGCTAATGAATTTAGAAATATTCGACTACTATTGTTTCTCTCACATTCCTCCAATCAAAAAGAGACAAATTGGATAAGAGGTGGAACATAGGGTCTTTGTAGGTTTACACCTTAATTTTAAAAGCTTGCAAGATAAATCTTCCAAAAAGCAACAAATTAATTACCATTAAGGATGTCCAATTATTCCTTGAGCTATAAAACTAAAGCTAGAAAGTTGACAAGAATCTTAAATTTTAGGAAGATAAGGAAAATATTAATTGTCACGAGAACTAAATCACTCTTGATATTTATCAAAGATGCAATGTTTTTATAATAGAGCTTATAATGTATGAAGAGGTTATAGTAGATTAGAAATAGATGACTTACAATAAAAAGGAGCTCATTTATTATAAAAACCAAACTTGGAGCTACTAAAGAGACATGAACACGAAAAGGCAAGTCTACCAAGTTTATAAAACCAAACTTAATCAAGAAGAATACTTAAAATCATAAATTTTGCTCTCAATATCAATTTATTCAATTTTATGAGCCTTTAGTGAGATCAATTTATCTGGTTGATAGTAATAAGAAAGCAACAATAAAATAGTTATATGATATCATAAAGAAGGCAAAGGAAGCAATCAAGGCCAATATGAAAAATAGGCCTTTCTTATATATACCTTATCTTGCAGTCATCAATAAAAGGAGAGAAAGACAACTTTACTTTTCATTATTTGCTACTGGGGCATTCCTAAATCCTAATGTCTATTCAAACCAAGTTTTACAAAAAAAGTTGAAGTTAATAAGGAAATGTTATTAATTATTACAATAATTATTTCATATGAGATGATGTAAGATCTCGTTAGCTCAAAATTAGAGCCATACAGGGATGCATGTGGTGATTTTAAGATACTCATTGCAATTGGTCAAAGAGACAAACTTAATCTAATTATATATTTCTTCCTTTTTTAACTTGTTTAAAATTAATCATTATTTTATTTTCTTTACAAGATTACTTTTGTTGTCTTACAGATTCTTGGTAGGACCGATTTAGAAAAGGTAATCTAGAATTGTAAAAGTTTTTAATTCAATTCTAAGTAAATGTATCAGTGCACTAAGTATGAAAAGAAGTAGAACACATTTGGATTCATTCATTCCAAAGAAGGGAATATATTATAACATAAAAGATTAAATGATTTGGTCTTTATACGATACAACTTAAAGCTTCAAGAAAGATATGTTATTATCATTATTAAGTTGAATATAATTTCTCGTAATTTTTAATAATTTTTTATTTGTTTGCTAGGAATTTTAATAAAATAAGTAGTTTTATAGATTCAATTTGTATTGACTATCGATCTTTTAGTAGATTGAGTTTTTAAGAAACTAAGTTTCGTAGACGAGAGTGACTTGGAAAACAATCTTGGATATGAAAGTGTTAACATGTCATTTGGTTCAATATGTTTAGATGATGAGATTCGTTTTAACGATGAGAATTTTATACCAAATAAAAATTAAGTCGATTTGAGTGGATATGTCATTAAATTAAATTTTTTAGTTGTTTATTTTTTCTCTCATCTTTTAATTTCACTTGTATTTAATGTATATGTTAGATTGTATATATACAATATAACTATAAAACTTTTTAACCGTAACTGTTTTTTAGTTTATATTTAATTTATACTTTATTGTATTCCTTGACACGAACTTTTTTTGTAATGCTTGTAAACTTATATCATTCTTACTATATGATGTTTTGATATAATTATTCTTTACTATATGATGTAAGTCGTAACATTTTAAATACTTTGTATTATTCTTAGTTTTATATTTATATGAGAATAAATCGATCTTTTTCTTATATAAATATGGTATTGAAGAAATATGTGAAAAGTAATATTAATATAAATAAATAGATAGTTATTATATCATATTTATATTATATTTGAAACAAGGTTAAAGTAAAACTAAATTAAAATTATCTAGCACAATATATTGAAAGACTTTTTGTAAAGTTATAAAATTTATAGACTATTTTGTAATTTTAAAATATTACTAAAAAATATTCAATATTAAGTAATATTCATAAAATTACTTGATAGGCTATTTAACGTAATTGACTGAAACTAGGGCATGCAGTATGAATGTTGTAAGTCTTCTTTTAAAGTAAATGCATTGTATTTATAAAATTAATTTTTTACGATATGTAAAGGAAAAGATTGACTTGGAGTTAACTATGGAGTGTTGAATGTAATATTTCAGTAGCTTCATTTTTATTTTAGTCCGTTGTTATGTATATAATAATTTCCATTTTATATTCAATTCATTTATAATTCTTCCGCTACCCTATAACCCCTAGGTGCCAATAATTCTTTTTTTTTAATGTCATAAATACCAGAAAGTTAACGAGTGCCTATCATGATTTTGTGAGAGTTTGTGCATTCTGTTTTAGTCGTGACTCTGTTTCTTTTGCGATCATTATTAAGAAAAATGAAATGACTCTAAAATGGAGCCATAGAAGGTAAAAGATGAGGCGGACAAGAGTGGGGAAGCCAAGAAAGTACCATGCATATGCTGAAGCATTACCCAAATCAGGGTAGAAGGTAAAACTGTACGAGCAAAGAAGCAGAGATGGTCTTGTGCGGGAACAGAGAAAAAAATAATATGAGAGAGGAGTTAAGACTGACATCATCAGTATCCCCCTCAAGCGTGCGTTTATTTCAGCATTCAAAGCCGTGCAGTGTTGAGTGGACAATAGAAAGTCAGCAAAAATGCCATAAACCATGGTCAAGAAAGAAACTCAACAGAAGAGGACGACAATAGGTTTAGGTAACGCTTTATGTATCAGAAAGATGGTTATGTTGGTAACTTTATTTAATCTCAGTCTACCCTTGAACAATGAGAAGATAACAGCAAAATGTGGCGAAAATTGAGGAGAGAGACAGAGAGAGGTTATAAAACAAAACTAAGTACTCGGAATCGCATTGAGAGGTGAAAACTTTTGATTGATTCTCATGCACACAACTTTTCAGTCTCTCTCTTTCACAGAGCACACCCAACACGACTCTTGTCTGTGAAGTTGCTAACTTTTCATCTCTATCTCTCTCGCCATCTCTTTCTATCTGCAAAAGTTTCAAACTTGGGGCGCTTTTGCAGATTTGGAAGTGAATAAAGAGAAAGCAGCAGAGTGAAACTGATGGGCAAGAATGGAAACCAGCAACAGAAAATAAAAGCTCCGAGAGAGAGAGAGGGTAGTTGCTGATCTCTCTTTCACTTCAGAGTCAAGTTTGGCCATTTTTCATTGGAACACCGGTGTCCTGTGTGAAAATAGCCACAGTTATTTTGCTGTAAATGGCAGGGTTAGCTGCTATTCGTATCTGTTGTGAATCATGTGGCTTGCATGCTGTGTTATCATTATGAAGGAAGTTGATTTTTGCTCTCGTTTCAGGATAATAGAAGTTAGCCCTAAGGCAATACGTAAAGGAGAAATCACAGTTTTCCAAGGCTTTGAGTGTCCATTCATGGAAGCTACAGAAATTTAAGAGGCCTTCTACAATTCCCAGAGAGTATGTTAGTGAATGTCTAGGAGGTTGGATGTGCTTGTAAAAGAATTTTCCTCTTTTGTGTCATTTGTTCGATCGTTTTCCTTTCACGTCTCTGCTGTTGGGTTTATTGGCCTTGATATCATGTTTGTTGGAGGGAGACTGTTGACAATCACTTGCTGAAATAGAGGCGAGTTAATTTGCCAATCTTCATTATCTTCTGCCTTGTTCTCTATTTATATATTATCAACATTGAAATCAACTTGTTTTCCTTTTGCAGTAGCAGTTGTGAAATTTGAGTGCTAAGAATCGTATAAGAATAGGTGGTTAAGCTAAGGAATAGATCAAGAAGCAAGCAAGCTAGAATGACCGATCAAAGCTCCCTGTCACCTTCATCTTTGAGTAGCAGAAAGCCAGTGACATCTTTCTTCGGTTCACCAAGGTTCAAAGCTTTTACCTTTAAGGGTGTCCCTGAAACTGAACCTGTGATGAGTCCAACCTCAATTCTCGACACTACAAAACCTCTCTCTCCTTTCAAAAGTGAATCAAATCAGGCAAAATCTCCAAGAGTTTTCCCTGAAAGCAAACATTCATGGGACAAGCTGGACACAAAAGGTATTGGAGTGGCCCTTATTGACGATATACAGGACAATGAAGCTGTTAAACAAGACAGTAACACAATTTCTAAACCTTGCAACAGAGGAATCTTGTTTGGTACCAAGCTTAGGGTCCAAATACCTCCATTGCCTAACATGTCGTCTCCAGTTGGATCACCAACATCACCAGGAGATTTTGGAATCAAGACAAGGAACGCACAAATGTTATCTGGGCTCTCCATTCAAGCCAATGATCCTCCTCGTGTGTTCACAGGATGTCTATCCATAAGCGAGATGGAGCGGTCCGAGGATTATACATGTGTGATAACTCATGGCCCTAATCCAAAAACTACCCACATATTTGACAACTGCATTGTCGAAAACTATTATACCAATTCAGCACAACTCAATTTCCTTAGCTTCTGCCACACATGCAAGAAGCATCTGGAGCAGAAAAATGACATCTACATCTACAGGTAAAAATGGCACAACTTTCCTCATTTTGATCTGCAAGTTCTCGTAGCTCCTTTTTACACTTTTGTTTCAGCTTAATTTGGCCTATAATTACGCTTTCGTTTTGCTCATAAAAGCAGGGGTGAAAAAGCTTTCTGCAGCGACGAATGTCGTTACCAGGAAATGTTATTAGATGGAATAGAGAATTGATAATCTTGACGAATAAAGTTTTGGTCTGAAGCCTCAGTGTTCCTTCAGAGTTCTCTCTGTCAAAACGTATCAACAAACCAACTTCTTGATCATGGAGTGTTTTTCCACTCTCTCACTTCCCACTTCTCTTTCGGCCCTCTCACCTGAAAACAACGATAAGAGAGGATTATTTGGTCGAAGTTAGAATCTTTGTTTCATGTGATTGCTTCTGGGTTACGGGTTTTCACAGGCTGATGATGATGTATGATTGAAAACCTTGCTCAGGTATATATTATTGCTATGATTAGCACAAAGTAGTGATCTTTGAAATAATTGAAGTCAGTGAGCAATAATTTCAGCAGTATGAGATTCTGAGGCTGTATGTTTCTTTTGTCTTCGGCTCATAACCAACTTCCTTCGATATTTGGGTTGATTAAACGCAACAAAAACATTAGTTTAATCTAACTCTTGACTTTTTCAAGCAAGTAGATCCAAACTTAAGTCGTTTTCTGATCTTATACAATAATTAGTAGTTGTTGAGAACCTGGACGTGACATAGAGCTCCACACTATATATTTTCTCCAAGTTAATTATATTTTTCACCAAGAAACAAGTTTCTTACCTGCAGCATTAATCAACTCTTCAGCTTTCTTTTCCAGCAACAGAAGTCAACAATATCTGAAACTGGAGAACATCCAATGAGTTTTTTTTTTTTCTCTCATTAATTTCCAGCCTGAGCGTAAGGAGTGGAGAATTTAATTCTTAATATTGAAACTTAGACATTTCGACTTCGAACTATTAATTTTGGTCTTCATTATAATCCAACAACACTATTCATGCTTTTTTTTCCAGCCCGAACATGAAAAAGTCCAGATCAAACTATTGTTTCTGATAAAGACATTAGGTTGTTAGTAAAACTATTAGCTAGTCAACATTGGAAATTAAGTATTAGGTTTGACCTTTTTATGTGTAAAATTTTTAAAATTTATTGAAATTAGTCCATCATTTTTAGGACTATATTATCATCATTTTGACTTACTCCTTTGATGTCTAATATTTGATTAGTGGTGAGTAAGATGAGATGTAAGCGTCAACAGATAAAAAGAAATAGAAAAGAAAAAAAGAGGTAACATTTTTTTTCTTAAATCAGTTTAAATTTTTCGCTTGACTTAGAGTCATTCACTATTCAATTATGCTCGAGTTTGGTCTACGAGTTCGTGAGAAGTTGTTTTATAATCTGAATGATGAAAATCTTATTTGGACGATTATAGTTGTAGTTTTTACTCGTGAACAGTAGTTTAATTGTAAGTAATTTCTCTCTCTTTTTCCTTGTTTGGCATTTGCTTCATGACCAATTTGATGAGCATTTTTTAAGAATTTTTTGATATAACAAAGGTCATGTGGTTTTTACCATTGTTTCAAAAAGGCTTCCAAATAAAAAATCTTAGTATTTCTTGTGTTTATGATTTGCGCGGGATATATTTACTTTTTAGCATATTACACTTGCCACAACGTCATTATATGATAAAGTTTGCTTGTTCTATATAGATTCAAGTGATAAAGAAAGTTTTGATTAGACATTTTATTTTACATGTTTATTCTTCTGTGTATTGGTAATTTCTTCCTAATATTGTGGTATCAAAACTTGTGTTGAATAGTTGTAATAATTATATTTGAATGATGGAGTCAAACACTAGCAAAATATTGTGTTTAAATGGTAAAAAATTACCATAATTGGAAAGGCAAATGAAAGATCTTTTGTTTATGAAAAAAATGCGTTTGCTCGTGTTTGCTAGTTAGAAGTTCCAATCCATGTAAGATGGGGATTAGGAATTTGAGCATTCATAAGTTAGAACTATATTAAGCAATATGTAGAAGACAATATTGTTGTTAAAGAACAAACAATACGTTTCACATTCGAAAAGTGGAGGTTTTGCTTGCCAGTCCCGCTAGTGCTCTGCTGTATAAAACAACACGTAGACCTCAAAAGACCAAACTTAGTGATTTTTACAGCGACCCTCTACCAAGGTTGCCACCCTGGTATCTACATGGAGTCCCCTGCTCCGGAGGGACAATCATCCAAAAGGGGACGTACCCGTAAAAGGGACGATGAGCCCTTATCCACTCCCAAGATGTCCTATAGTGCTGCGGTTACTGGTGATGCCCAGGTAGGAATGAATCACATTATGAACTACTGGGTAGAAGGCGATGACATTGAAATAGAAGAAGGTGATGTCCAACCATCTGAGGACGCAGAGGGAGGTATAACCCTGTCTCAAAGATTCAAGAATAAGCTGGACAATCAATGGGCCAAAGCAGTCGTTGTTAAATTGTTAGGCCGTAAGATCGGATTTCTTCTACTTCACTCACGATTTCAATCAATGTGGAGACCGAAGGGACAGATGAAGCTTGTGGATCTCGACAACGACTATTATCTGGTGAGATTCAAGGAGGACGAAGACTACCTTCAAACTTTGACGCAAGGCCCATGGATGATTTTTGGGCAGGTGCTCTTGGTACAACGTTGGGTACCGTCCTTCCGCCCCTCCCAAGGTCAGGCAAATCGTGCTGTGGTGTGGATTCGTCTTCCCGAGCTTTCCATCGCTAGATATCACCCACGGATTCTCCACGCATTAGGAAACCTTGTAGGGACGACGGTGCGTATTGATGAGGCAACGTTACAGACGCACCAGGACAAATTTGCTAGACTCGCGGTGGATGACGATTTAAGCTCCCCGTTGAAGCACATCGTGGAATTGGACGGAGAAACACTTCGGATTGCCTATAAAGGCTTTCCCAGCTCTGTTATGTTTGTGGGAAGATCCCCCACGTTGCCTCAGCTTGGCCACAATGTCCTCGTGCATCGCTGGCAACTCCCAATCCTTCGGACAGTGCAAACCAGGTAGAGTCGACGAATGGAGAACCAGTACAGGGAGGGCCATCATCGGACGGACAACCACCGACGGATCACCCCTCTGGGTACGGCCTTTGGACGCAGGTTCAGAGGCAACTCCCCAAGCCTAATACGCAACTTCTCTGCATAACCAATGCCCAGCCTTCCAACGGTCGACTTAGTCTGGAAGCGACGCTGAAGTGATGCGAGGAGGCTCGCGGTTTGCTCTGTTAACAGAGGAGACTTATACGCTTAAGGAGACAATAACAATTAAAAAACCCCACAGCCTACTAACCCAGTTGGAACTGGACCGAAGCTCAACGTGGATTTAGCCCAAGCCAAGGGAAAACAAACACAGCAAGGCCCCATCTTTCACGCCCACGGGCCCAAACGCCATCCGTGGAAGAGCATACTAGGGATCTTAGTTTCTACAACTCAGTATACCCGGGGTGAAACCTCCCAGGCCAGGAAACCCTCAGACAAAGTGTTAGACCTTGTTTTATTTGTTTAACTTGTTTAATTGGTTATTTATGTTTTAATTGCTTAATTGGTTCTTTATGCTTGATTGATGGCTTAGCATTTTTAGAATTTGTCTTTAATTAGAATTTGAGAGA
>JAOTBA010000009.1:17339323-17352151 GCA_025629845.1 Erythroxylum squamatum | reverse complement strand
AAACCAAGGAAGTCCTCCAAGTAGACGCCGAGCGATCAGGATGGATGGAACCGATCAGACAATACCTCCTTGAAGGGATACAGCCTGAAGATGCCTTGGAGGCAAAGAAACTAAGGGTAAAGGCGGCCGAATATACGATCGCTAGCGGCACCCTATACAAGCGATCGTATGACTGGCCATTACTGCGCTGCTTGAGTGAAGAAGAGGCGGAACGGGCAATGGCTGAAGTCCACGAAGGAATGTGTGGAAATCATTTAGGAGGAAGAATGCTGGCTCATAGGTTAATCAGACAAGGGTATTATTGGCCAATGATAAAGAGAGATTGTCAAGAGAAAGTTACCCGGTGCGGGGGGATTATAACTCTGGAAAGAAGGTCGAGAGTTGTGCTTTGAAAATTGATTTGTACAAGGCTTATGACACGATTGGCTGGAATTATTTGACGGATTGCATGCTAGGGATTGGACTCCCACCTCTGTTTTGCAATCCAAACTCCTTCTTTCAGTGTTTTGCTCAATGGAGTTCTGTCCAAGCCTTTTCGGACTCATCGAGGGATCCGGCAAGGGGACCCCCTTTCTCCTTACTTGTTCACTCTCGCTATGGACGGATTATCTAGGTTATTGTGTAAATTGACACAATGCAATGGGCTCTTCCAATACCACCATCGCTGTCGGGAGCTGCAGTTGTCTCATTTGTTATATGCGGATGATGTATTTTTGCTTTGTAAGGCTAACTCTCAGGTGATTAGCCGGATGCTTAACTTGATGGATACCTTTTCTCGGTGGTCGGGCATGCGAATGAATGTTCAGAAAAGTGGCATCTTTGTTTCTTCCGATGTTGCTAACCGCGAGCAGCTCAGTAGTAAGGCGGGATTGCCTCTCCAAACCCATCCGTTCAGGTATTTAGGAGTGCCGATTACTACAGGTAAACCAAAATATTCGGATTTTGTTCCTTTGTTAGAGAAGTTGAGAAATCGCATCAACGCTTGGCAGCACCATTTTCTTTCTTATACTGCAAGGGTTACCTTAATTGTTGTCGTGTTGAACAGTACGCACATACATTGGGTGGCCCATGTTCTTATTCCGAAAAGAGTCCTTAGAGAATTGGATCGTATTTTGAAAACCTTCCTATGGACGGGAAAACATGGCAACTGCAAAGGGGCCAAAGTCCGATGGAGTGATGTGGTGGTACCTAAAAAGCAGAGGGGTTTGGGAATAATTTCTATCATGTAGATGCAGCGAGTGTTGTTGATGAAACGTATTTGGCGGCTATTTGCGGATAGGGAAGCCATGTGGGTGAAATGGGTGCAGACCTATCGCCTCCGGGGTCAGAGTTTTTGCCAACTCCCATTGAGGTTTGAATATTCCTGGATTTTTAAATGTCTATTACATTTCTGTGAATTGATTTTCCCCTTCATATCTTGGCATATTGGGCATGGGGAGGGGATAAGCTTCTGGTATGATAATTGGCATGGATCTAGTCCTTTATGGTTGAGGCCTGATCTGTCTCGATTTAGAAATCGATTTCCTGATGAGGCATCTGTAGCTTGGGTGGTTCGGTGGAGGGCTCAAACGCCAAACTGTCGGTTCGGCCATCTCCTTAATCAATACCTTGCTGGTGTTGTTATCACGTCTGCTCAGGATAAACTGATGTGGTCATTGAATAATGGTGGGGTATTCACCAACAAATCAGCCCACGCATTTGGCAGCGGAAGAATGGTGGAGGTCAACTGGGCTGATGTGGTTTGGCACCAGGTTGTTTGTCCTCGAGCAGTGTTCATAGTGTGGTTGGCCATTAAAAATAGACTGTGTACAAAAGATAGGTGGTTTGGTAGCTTTGACCCGATTTGTGTGCTCTGTAATCAAGTTAGTGAATGTAGGGATCATTTGTTTTTTGATTGTGTGTATTCCAAAGCGGTCTGGAGCTGCATTGTACATTTGATTGGTCTGTTTCTGCCCTCTTATGATTGGAGTGAGGTGTTGGATCTCATAATCAGGGAAACTAAAGTTGGTAGGACGGATGGTCTCATAATCCGAACATCTTTTCAGCTGGTGATATATCATTTATGGAAGGAGAGGAATCGTCGGATTTATAAGCAGCAGGTGAGGTCGAAGTATGAACTAGCGGATTTCATTGTTAATATGACTAGAGAGGTTCTTCTGGCATCTGGAAAGCAAGACAGCATGAGCTTGGGTATGCGTCGGCGGTGGCATTTGTAGTGCTGGGGGTTGTTTTTGGGTTGTACATTGGATGAGGTCACTCGGGGTGACTCTCTTTTGTGTTTATCGATAGTTTCTTCTCCTTTTTGGATTGTACATTGTAGTGTTTTAACGTTTTGAGGTATATAATCTATTTAAAATTTCAAAAAAAAAATAGTGTCTTTCTGGGCATACTTTGCAGCAGTATAAAGAGGTGTCTTATTGAAATTGTTAGTAAGTTGTAGCAATCTTGAATTTTCGTGGACCAAAACCCTTGCAGCTTCTAAGTTTCCTACAGCTGCTGCATTATGAAGGGTTGTGTTCCCAAATATATGTTGAATTGTGTTGTTTTATGCAACCTGCTGTATTGAAAATAGCAGAGGAGTTGGCAATGTCAGCGAAGGTTAGGAAGAAAAGAAAGCTGAAGGGAAAGATGAAGGAGTTCAAATGCAAATGGAAATTGGAGATGATGATTTTAAGCATAATTCGAAGGTTTATGGATCAAAACAATGAAGATCAAGGTCAGATGAATGTAAATCCAATTCAGATGCAGGAAATTCAATGAAAAAGGGAAGCTAAAGAGAAGATGGAAGTAGGTATGCAAAAGTCCAAAAGTGCAGATTGAAAAAAAGCACAGTAGAAGCCAGTTAGTTACTTGAAAGGAAGTAACCAGAAGGAAGTAACCAGAAGTGCAAAGGTAAAAAACCAGCAGATGGTTGAAGCAAATTTCAAGAAGTTTAATTAGTAAAATCAAGCTTAGTGTTAATCAAATGCATGAAGCTGAAGAAGATTAATCCACAACTGACAATCAGATATGCATGTCAGTTTTGGTGCTGGAGAATCAAGTTTCTGTAAAAGAATTATTATTGTTCCCACTGTTACAAGTTTCAGTTTTTTCCACTGCTAGTTTGGTTATGCCAAAAACAAAGAAAGCTACTTTTGTGTTTAGCTAAATGAGGAAAGTCAGTATTAGCTAGTTATTACTCATCAGATCATGTTTTTACCTTTCACCTCTTTACAAAAGATGTATCAGAATGTGATAGAGCTAATATAAAGCTCATCATCTTCTTCATTTTCAGATGTAATGAAAAAACCAAAAACCTTCAATACAAGATCATTTTCTTTCAAGCTTCATTTTTCCTTATGTTTCATAGTTGTTTTTGTGTTCAGTAGCAAATTTCAAGTAGAGCAGCAGAAGTAGGAAAAAAACCTGCAACCACTTCATTTCTATATACACCATACATACACAGATCCTTGTGAGGAATCAAAGTTGCAATTTTCATACATTACACATTCAGCAGATTACAAAGTCAAGAACAGAGGAGGAGTTTAAGAAGTGCAGTGCAGCAGATTTCCCCTTGTATTGAAGCAGACGTGAACAATACCCAAAGTGCTCGATATTTTGCCTCAACCATCATTCACGCTCAACAAGTTGTGCAAAGGAGGAGCCATCTTCAAACCTTCAAGGGAGCATCTTCAAGATGGAAATTATGTCTGTCAACCTGTTGATGGTTTTAGACAGGTTTAATGTTCTCTCTATGTACAAATTCCATGAACTAGCGTTGTTTATGGCACCTGTTACGTGTGCAGATCTGCAGATTTATCCTAATCAACTTGATTTAGTCTCAGTTGCGGTGGTTCCGGTGTTATCAATACCAACTTTCTTTACTTTCCAAATACCGAGTTCGTCTTTGCCTCGTCTATGTATTTGGGATTACAAGATCCAATATGCAAATGGAAAGAGTTGAACCAGTCAAATCAACATTGCAGCTAGCTTCTGACCAAGTACTACCGCTTAACAACTCTTAAGGGTGAAGATTAATCTTTATATAAGAAATAACATCCAAATTAATCATTGGACCTTTTTTTAATAAAAGATTCTCTAAACTTGAGTCATCAAAACTTGTAAGACATAATTAAAGAAGAGAAACTATATTTTATCATAAACTTTGATCTCTTATTTGTCAAAAAGCAAAGAGTCTATTTGTTTCATGAACTTCAACCTCTGATTGGTTAAATTAAAAAACCTAGCTGGAACTTTCAGAAGTTGGAATCACATACAGTTCCTTTAGGTTCTGCGTTAATCATTCCAGGTATTGAAATAGAATACTAAATGGAGAATATGGGAATAGTTTAGTGATAAAGACTCTCCTGCTGACATATTCCAAGAAGCTAAAGAACTAAATTACCAATATTATGTATCCACTTTGTAGACTGTATTGATTTATTCAGGTTTCAATGTCTGCAACATTTTTAAGAGAATGGATGGTGGAAGTCAGCTAAACCTTCCATTTTTCTATAATTGTGGACTAAGACTTAGCATATTGAGTACGTGCTCTAGACAGACATATAAGCTTTTTCTGACAAGGCAATTGAAATTACTCTGTAGTAAGTAGAGAATGGCTTTCATGTGTGATGATGAAGACTTTTGGAGCTGGAATCTAGACGATATTCAGGTGACGTTTGATCGAAAATGAGAGTTTGTGCTTTCAGGTACAGAAATATATGCAGAAAGAGTTAAGAAACTTACTTACGTGCCCTTCCGGTTATTTACAGAAAGTAAGCCTTCCTTATTTGGCATCAACCTTGCAAGGCCAATTCATTCCAACTCCATTGTGACATGAATATATTTTACTTTCTGATTAATCTCAGAAGCTCCTAAAGATTGTTCTTTTTGGAGCTTAAGCTTAATACTTAAATAGAAGTGAAATAAAAAGTTCTTTGAATGATTTCGTTCCTCTCCAGCCTGTTTTGAATCAACTTCTAACTCCGTTTAATTTTTCTGCGATTTGTTGTGTTTTTCTGGAGACTCCGCTTGTACCGCAGTTCTCAGTGGCTTTGGTTGCTTTGGAAGCCCCCCTGATCCCCATGGAAGCCCTTGTCCCCGAGGGACAACCTTCCAAAAAAGCCTGGAAGCGAGATGACGAACCCCCCCTTCCCCGGCCCTCGTATAGTGCAGCGGTCGTCGGCGAATCCAGCAAGGACGGCGAGGCGCTGCAGCGCTCCTGGCTGGAGGACGACACTATTGAAGTAGCAACTGGCGACATCACGGCTACCCCGGGGGAGCGTGGTGGCAGCGTTCAACTTTCCCAGCCCTTTAAAGACAAGCTTGATCAACAATGGGCACAAGCTGTCGTCGTGAAGCTCTTAGGCCGTAACATTGGTTTTCATACAATTGTCCCTCGTCTGCACAGCTTATGGCATCCCCGTGGCCCCCTGAAGATAGTGGATGTCGAGAATGGTTTTTTTCTCGTCAAATTTAAGGAGGAATCTGATTATCTCAATGTCCTCACTAACGGGCCCTGGGTGATTTTTGGACAGGTCCTTTCCGTCCAGCGTTGGACCCCTAGCTTCCGGCCGACGCAGGCGTCCGTCACCCGCGCCGTGCTTTGGATACAGTTTCCGACTTTGCCCATAACGCGTTATCATCCCATGATCCTCCATGCGTTGGGTAATTTAGTAGGCACTACTGTGAAGATCGATGAAGCCACCTTACAGGCTCAACGGGGGCGATATGCGCGAATCGCGGTGGACGTCGACTTACGCGTGCCTTTATGCCCGACGGTGGAACTGGATGGAGAGACGCTGATGATCGAGTATGAAGGCCTTCCTCCAGTTTGTTTCAGCTGCGGGATGATCGGCCATACCACCGGTGGTTGTCCGAAGACGATGACTACTGATAGCGGAGCTAGCCCTCCGCCACGCACTTCCAGTGCTGCCGCACAGGCAGTGGCACCACCGTCGGACCAGCCTGTGGCCGACTCACAGGCGGGGAACGGTTCGGCCTATGGGCCTTGGATTCACGTTCAAAGGAAACCACCACGACGACCGCAGCCACCGCCCAGTCGTTCCGGGGGCAATCCGGTTTCGTCCCCAGCAGTTTCCAGGCGTCACCCACAGGCCCGAGCGCCTACGGCTTCACAGGTCGCAACGGTCACTAAGAGAGGCTCTCGTTTTCAGGTTCATGGAGTAGGTAGCGCCGTCGGATGGTACACATACGGATCAATCAGACACAACCCCTACCCTGACACCTTCGGGACTTGGCAAAAGGTTTGATTTTTCCCAAGTGGTTGAAATGGGACAACCCATTTTTAGGGGAGGTAAAAACTCAACTAGGCCTAGTAAGTCTGGTCAAAGAGGTCCAACTGTCCACCGGGCCCCACCTCAGCCGGCGGGTCTGACTACCGTCACCGGTAGTCTGGCCCCGGCCCCGGAGACGAGTAGTCATATCCAACTCCAGCCCACACTCACGAACCAAAATTTAGTGGTGGAAATTCCAACCCACACTGAAATGGTTTGTGATCCCCTACTTGTTCCGGCCCGGGACCCGATTGCTGACCCCCCTCCCCAAGTTATGGAGGGCGTCGAGGCGCATACTGCGGAAGCTGGGGTTGGGCTGGGCGAGGCGCCCAATCCCTCAGATGTGTCTCCCGATATCGTCCTGACACCGGTGACCCTAACGGGGGATCCGGCTCTGGTCCACGATGAGGAAATGGTGACATCCAGTTCGGAAGCGGCTGGCCGGGATCTTCCTGCCGCTGATCTGGTTTCCCCCCTGAGTTCGGGTTGATCCTCCTTTTTTGCTGGTTATGTCGATGCTAATCTGGAATTGTCAAGGGGCGGGTGGCACGGCTTTTCGTACAGTCCTGCGCAATTATATCCAGTTGTACAAACCAGGCCTTCTGATTTTATTGGAGCCGCGTATTAGTGGGGCTCGGGCTGAGTCTGTGATCCGTTCGCTCGGTTTTGATTTTTCTTTTCGAGTGGAGGCTAGTGGTTTCTCGGGCGGTATTTGGCTCCTGTGGAAGGCGGAGATCCAGGTTTCTGTCCTCATGGCCCACAAGCAGCTTATCCATACCCAGGTTGTTTTTGGGCCGGCTTCTTTTGATTTTACGGCCGTTTATGCTAGCCCTCAAGTGGCCACTCAGAATTTCGTCTGGCCGGTCTTATCTTGGCTCGGTCGTTCAACCCACCGTTCCTGGCTTTTGGCTGGCGACTTTAACGCCAAACTGGCTTTTGAGGACAAGAAGGGTGGGAGTCCAACAACGCGTGTTGTAAACACCCACTTTCGAGACTGGGTCCATCACTGTGGGATGCATGACTTGGGGTACATCGATTTGAAGTATACCTGGCGTCGGGGGTCGACTCAAGTCCACCTTGATCGCATGTTTGGTTCGACGTCTTGGTTACGATCTTTTCCCCATTCGAAGACCCATCACCTTCCTTTTCTGGGCTCTGACCACCATCCTCTTCTTATCCATCTTATGCCTCCGACTCCCCGCCCTTTAGGCGGCCCTCCTTTTCGTTTCCAAAATGCCTGGCTCGCTCATTCGGCTTTTCAAGAGGTGGTTACCACGCACTGGCAACCTACGGACGCGCCGATGAGCCAAGCTCTTGAGCACTTATCCGTTCACCTTCAGCACTGGAATTCTCAAGTGTTTGGCAACATTACGCATAGGAAAAAACGGCTGATGGCCAAACTCCAGGGAATCCAGCGAGCCATGACGTCCGATCCTTCTGATGCGCTTTTCCACCTTGAGGAGAACCTGAGTCGGGACCTTTTGCAAGTGTTGGGTGAAGAAGAGCTCCTCTGGCACCAGAAAGCCCGTTGTGACTGGATCTCGAAAGGGGACCGGAACACCAAGTATTATCACACTGTCACTTTAACCAAACGCAAGAAGTTGCGTATTGCCAGACTCCTGGATTCTGCTGGCCGGCCGGTTATGGAACCGGACCAGTTGAGCCAACTGGCCTGCAACTACTTTGTTCAACTTTACACTGCGGATACTGGGCCTTTAGTTCCTCTTTCCCCCCTCCCCCGTGCTTTTCCCCCTCTTTCGGAAGAGCACGTCTCTCATCTGGCCCGTTCTATCCATCCGACAGAGGTCAAAGCGGCTATTTTTGACATGCCTTCCAACAAAGCCCCGGGTGTTGATGGCTTCAATGCTCTCTTCTTTCAACACCACTGGGCGACGGTTGGGTCTGGCGTGGTGAATTTTATCAATAGGACTTTCAATTTGGACCGCTGGGAACCCGATCTGAATCGCACCTTGCTGGTCTTAATTCCTAAAATTCCTGTCCCGCAGCAGATTTCTCAGTTTCGTCCTATTAGCTTGTGTACGGTCATGTATAAGACTATCGCCAAAATCATTGTGAACAGGTTAAAGGTGATTATGCCTCATTTGGTGGCTGAGACTCAAAGCAGTTTTATCCCGGGCCGACATATCACCGACAATATCATTATCGCCCAGGAGGTTATTCATTCGATGCGTAAGAAGACGGGTAGGACGGGTTACCTCGCTATCAAAGTGGACTTGGATAAAGCTTATGATCGTCTGCGGTGGGATTTTCTGCAGGACACCCTTACTAACATCGGTCTCCCCGCGAATCTTATTAGCGTTATTATGCTTTGCGTGACGACCGTCTCTTTCCAACTTAACTGGAAAGGTACGGTTTCCGCCCCTTTTCAGCCGTCGCGGGGGCTTCGTCAGGGTGATCCGCTTTCGCCTTATCTTTTTGTTCTCTGTCTGGAGCGTCTCGGGCATCTTATTTTGCGTGAAGTGATGCATGGAAATTGGAAATCGATCAAGCTGGGACGTTCCGGACCCCCCCTCTCCCATCTGTTTTTCGCTGATGACCTCGTTCTTTTTGCTCAAGCCGAGGCGTCCCAGGCAACTGTCATTGCACGTACTCTCGAGTCTTTCCGTGCCGCGTCTGGTCAGCAAGTTAGTAATGCAAAGACCCGGATCTAC
Source organism: Erythroxylum squamatum (assembly GCA_025629845.1). Lineage (NCBI taxonomy): Eukaryota > Viridiplantae > Streptophyta > Magnoliopsida > Malpighiales > Erythroxylaceae > Erythroxylum > Erythroxylum squamatum. The sequence continues at coordinate 17,343,204 of JAOTBA010000009.1, read as the reverse complement.
TTTTCCAAGAACGTCCCTCGCGATGCGGCTCGGTGTATTAGTCAGGATTTACAGATTCCTCGCACGGATAACCTTGGTCGTTACTTAGGGATTCCCCTTTTTCACGACCGTCTGTCTCGACACACTTTCCAGTACATCTTGGACGCGGCCCACAAGAAGCTCTCCGGCTGGCGGGCCCAAACCTTGTCGTTGGCAGGCCGAGTTACTCTTACCCAGTCCGTGATCGCTGCGCTTCCCATCTTCACGATGCAAGCTGTCCGTCTCCCGCGCCAGCTATGTGATGACCTTGAGCACCTTATGCGAGATTTTCTTTGGGGGTCTACGGACGCCCAGCGGAAAGTGCCTCTGGTCAACTGGCAGTCTGTCTGCCAACCTAAAGCTGCGGGGGGCCTCGGTCTCAAACGGATTCGCCCTACCAATGATGCTCTTCTTGCTAAGCTCGGCTGGGCCCTTCTGACACAACCGACTTCTCTCTGGGTCCAGGTGCTGAAAGCGAAATATCAGGTGGGTACCTTTTCCATCCCCCTGCAGCTTGCGAGGCCGGGGGCGTCGGTCGTTTGGCGGAGCATTTCGGCTGCTTGGCCTATTGTCCGTCAGGGGAGCTGCTGGACTTTGGGCAATGGTCGGCGCATTTTATTTTGGCACGACAATTGGGTGCCCGGTTGGGGCCCTCTTATACATGTAGTGCGTTCTCCAATTCCGGACCATGGGCTGGTGGCCACAGTTGCGGATTATGCGGGGGTCGAGGGCCTATGGTTATGGCCCGAGTTTCAGCATTATCTTCCCTCTGCAGCCTGTTTGGCGATTGCGGCTATTTCCCCCCCGGTTGAAAGCTCAGGTGATGACATTCTGTCCTGGGGCCTTACTTCGCACGGGCGGTTTACAGTGGCCTCCGCGTATAACCTTCAGGACAGCCCCTTGTTGGACTCGAATCATACGTTGTGGAAGCTTATCTAGTCGTGGCCTGGCCCACAACGGATTCGGTCTTACCTGTGGTTGCTTGCTAATCGCAAGCTTTTGACTAATCAGCAGCGTGTCGTCAGGCACATCGCTGTTGATAGTGGTTGTCCGTTTTGTGGTCAGGCCGAGACAGCGATTCATGTTGTTCGGGACTGCTCGCGCGTGCAATCTTTCTGGCGCCAGTTTCCAAGGACAGTGGTGGATGCGACTTTCTTCCATCAGGAGACCGGGCCCTGGCTGGTGCGGAACCTTAGCTCTAACTCGCATCTCCACCAGGTTGCCTGGGGTACGATATATGGGGTCGCCGTTTGGCTCTTATGGAAATGGCAAAATTGCAGCATTTTCGAGCGTGGCTTTGTTTGGCCGGAGGACGGTACTCAGACTGTTTTGGATTACGTGGACTAGATAGGTCGCGCTCGAGATTTCGAACAACATGTTTTCCCAGGCCAGGGACTCGCTGTGGGCAGTCCTGTGGGCTGGTCTAGGCCGCCAGAGGGTTGGGTTAAATTAAATGCGGACGGCGCTTTCACGTTTGGCCCGGGTATGACCACCGCCGGAGGATTGCTCAGAGATTGTCATGGGCGGTGGCGCGGTGGGTTTCAGCGTATTCTTGAGGGGGGTTCACCTTTTACAGCTGAATGCTGGGGCGTGTTCTCTGGTCTCCAATTGGCTTGGGACCGGGGCTTTCGTCGGGTCCTGGTTGAAGTCGATTCGCTCGAGGTTATTAACATCCTCTCTGGTTCCCACGGGTCTATTACTGATGGGGTTGTTTTGATTGCAGGTATCCGCGATTTATTGCGTCGTGACTGGGAGGTCCATCTGCAACATGCTTTTCGGGAAGCCAACCAGTGTGCTGACAGATTGGCGGCTTTTGCCCGAGTTCTCCGCCCGGGCTTACATATTCTCCAAGACCCTCCGGCGTTCATCCAGGAGCTCCTATACCGTGATGCGCAAGGCGTGATGTATCCCCGCCAACAGCGCTAGTCTTTATTTTTTGTCCCTTGTAAAAAAAAAAAAGAGAGATAAAGTACTAACGGCCTGTTTGGTACATTGAAATAGAATAGACAGGGAATAGAATAGTTATTCTTAATAATAGAAAAGATGAAGAATAAAAAAAATGAGTATTACTTTGTTTGATTTAAGGAATGAAACAGATAAAGAGTTTCTATTCTAGTGTTTGGTTTGAAAATATAAACTTGGAATAAGTAATAAAAAGACCAAAATATCCTTATTATTATTATTGTTATTATTATTATTATTATTGTTGTTGTTGTTGTTAGTTAGTTATTATTATTATTATTATTATTATTATTATTATTATTATTATTATTATTATTAACTTTATTATTGTTATTATTATTATCAGTTTAGCTATTCATCGATTACTTAAGGATAGGTTGGGGTGGGGTTTGGCTATTCTTCAAATTTAAATAATAGCTTTTATCCAAGTTTAGTTGTTCCTGGTTCTCTTTTTAACCAAACACATGTTTAGGAATAAGTTAGGAACATATTAGGAATAGTCATTCTATTCCAGTGTACCAAACATGATGTAAGTATCTTAGTCGCCACTCCGACCGTTGGACACGGTGGTTGGTTCCTTCTGCAGCCAATAATAAGCTCTTGATGGGTTTGGCTTGTTCTCTGGATGGATCATCCACACACTTAAAACTGATCAATCATCTATCTTAATCAAAGTATGAACGTGGAATTTAAGCATATCATATCAACATGATCTTAAATTACGGTCCACAAACGTTGTTCGTATCAATTTGTACGAGTTCGAGCTTGAGCTAAAACCTAAAAGCCTAAAGCCCTTATCCGAAACGCCAAGACCCAAATTGTTTCTTAAAATTCTTTATCACTCAAACCAGACTTGGTTGACCCAAGAAATGCATTTTGACAAAATGTGCATTGAACCTAGACACTAATCAAGGTGGAATGATTCTAGAAACTAGTTGGACGGCTGGAGGGGGCCAAAAAAAAAGATAGAGCTGAATCAAACCCGCACGCAAACATTACATATAGCATAAGAACATCCACCATAATGTGCACATAGGCAGATGGGCTGGTCCCATTTGACATATAAGTCGTGACTCAAATTAATTCAATTATCAACACAACCACTTGATCAATTCTCAAATCAAGACTCTGACATGTATCAAAGTTGTCACAGGTCACATATTTCCTGTCAAATTATGATATGGTTGCAAGGACCACACAAGAGGTGGAGGATGCACTTTCTTGCATCACAAACTAGAGTGGTTGCTGGGAGTTGATTTTCTTAAAGCGTAAGGAATGGAAGTTAGTTGCTATGTGAAAGTAGCCTAGATAGTTGCATTAGATCAAGAGACTTTGTTAATATTTTATTGTTATTTACTTTTCTTATAGTTTGTTTTCGAATAAATTGTTGAGAAGTTAGTGGAAATTAGTTGATTAGCTGTTAAGGAAATTTAGTTTAAATAGGATTGTCATCCAACCTAAAATCGTGAATAAAAATTCTATCCGATTATTTCCAAATCTCTCTCTGAACTCCCGAATCTCTCTTTTTTCTTTACTGTCTTTCTTTCCAAGTTATTTTCTAAGATAAGTTCTAAAAATCTATTATTTTTTGTATCAGAGCCTAACGATTCATGGAGATCAGACAGAAAACGAATGCTGAGTTTAGAGTAGAGATCACCGACATGGTTGCCAAGCAGGAGGCTACTCTGAATAAGCAGGAGGTAGCTATTGAGAAAACCAGTGCTAGTTATAACCAGCTTAGCACTCTTATCCATACGAGGGGAGCTGATTTTCAATCATTCAAGGTAACCTCTACACCAGCCACTTCCCCTGCACAACCCTCTCAGGTGGTGAGTCAGACCAACGTGGGAGAAATTACCAAAAATGGAACTAAGAATTCCAACCACCCACTCAAACTCCAT
>JAOTBA010000009.1:17298080-17310871 GCA_025629845.1 Erythroxylum squamatum | reverse complement strand
GCCCCTCCGACGCTCAAGTCAGTCTTTTGGTGAAGGTGGGATCGCTGTAAAAGCCAGAGAACTAGGTTTATGATTACTCACCTCTGTTACGAGAAAGTTGCACCTTATATACGAAGTAATAGCTAGGTTTAGGTCTTCACGTATTTGCATGGGAGATTGCCTTCTACAGATATGCCAAGGAGGCTGTGGGCTGGACCTAAGTTTGGCCTGGCTATTAGCTATGAGGTTGACTTTCATAAAATGGACCGATCGGCCCACGAGTCCTTTTGACGGAGTCCGGGCCCAAAATGGCCGACCCGACCAGTATTATTGGGATGGTATGTGATGTTCGACATACACTAGATTTGAGGAAGAATATGACCTCTTTATATACCTTACATGCGAATAGGTTGGACAATAAAATCGATAAAAGATAACTTTAAAGTGATAAAAGGTATGATAAATATGATAAAAAGGTCAAACTAGCAAGAAATACCCATGTATTGATAGAGAACATATTTGTAAGTGGAGAAGTTGCATCAATATGATCAAAGGAAGATAGTACTGTATTATAACTCATACAACTAGATTATCACAATGAGGGATGATATAACTTTATAAAGGGAGCTAGTTCAAGGGTGTTAAACACTAAAAGTTAGACTTTTACAAGTTTTGAATGTTTAGTAAAAAGTCTAAGATAAAATTTAAAGATTCAGTGTTTGAGGAACATTATATGTTAAGACAAGCATATGGAGAGAACACGCTAAAATCAGTAAAAAAAGCAGTACTAATTCAAAGGTGTTACAAATAAAACTAGAACAACCTAGAACAAATGTTAAAAAGACTAGAAATTTTGGTTCAGAAAATAAAAATTAATGTCAAGAGACTATTGTTGGCATAATATAATCATGTATAGAGTGAGACATGTTATCAAGCTACTAAGTAGAAATAATTGGAAAGACACAATCTTGTATGCTCTAATTATTAGTTATTGAGATCTAACTATATCTTAGGGGACTCTATATAGGCAGAAGAAAGATAAACGACTAGGTGATGTGGTGGAAAATGTAAGGTTTCACAAGATTAGAGAATTGAATGCATTTGATTAAATCCTATTAAAAAAGGATCACACTTTAGAGAATGCACCTGACATGTTAACAAATCGATTACCACGAAGAAGTTCAACTTCATTAGAGGCCCGCCGTTTGGCCTTAACTTTAGTAAAAAATAGTTCTCTTTCTTCACGTTCACACGCAAGACATCTAGTTAATTGTGAGTGATTGACTTTGCGATGTTGAATGGATTTCATTGGTTAAGACAAACAGAAAATTATTGTCAGTGTCGACTTAATCTTATGCGAATATCGAGAATTGGGGAAACAATTCTTCTAGTTGGGATAAATAATTATTGCCTGACAACTGATCACCACTGTACGTATATGGCCGTTCAAAAGATGCCCTTTGAGCAAAATTATTATATCCACTTACCATTCTGCTCTAACTCTATATTTCAGTTTCTGATTCAAGCAAGGAAAATTGCAGTGACCGTTTGCAGTGAACTTTAACACGAAACCAAGAATTGGTCATTGAGAATACTGTTTGTTGAATAAAAATTTCAGTTAGTTCTCAGAATCTGGCTCCTCAGATACATTCACGACCAAAAAAATGCCAGTTCCTTAATATTCCTGAGTCAAATAAGGGATACATATAAAGGCAGACAACTGGAAAGTATGTGCTGAAGAAGCACCTTTATTAGTAAAGAAGTTTTATAACCGAAAAAGAAAAAGGAAAACAATAGTTGCATTCTTCTTTTTGGCTCTGGACTAGTGGACGGAGGCTTGTCTTCCTTTTTCTGCTATTCTATATGTAGCTATGTCATCTTTGGTGACTTGTAGGAAAATTTCTTACCAAATCATCATTTTAACCCAAACTCTTGAGTTAACTCATGGACTAAAGAGGGTAAATAAATGTCCAGTCACGATACAATTCTAGGGGGGAATATTTGCAGAACTGCAGGACTTTATCAGATGCTGACAAGTGAATGGCAATGACTTGATTGGCCATATCTGCAACTTTTGTATTTTCACCATTAAATGGACTGTTCTCTTTTTCTCCCTTGAACAGGAAGTTTCTTGCTTTATAACGTGCTTCTTAAGATAATGTTGTGTCTCAAAGAAGCTGAAAGGAACTTGGCAAACCATATGGCCCTTATTAGATTAGGGGTCATAATCTCTGTGTCCGGAGCAACTCTGAGTTCAATAAGAACTATCTCACGTCTTGCCCACATTCGTTTACACACCTGCGTGCACACATGTGTGGTATTTGTGTGTGGCGCGTCAGCTACCATAAAGAGGTCAGCTTTATGAGGGGGTTGGGCATCGGAAAAGAGGAGTTGATAGCTCCTTGAATCTTGCAACTGAAGAAAAGCAAAACTTATTGCCGATGTTGTTTTTGATATGTTTAAGTGAAAAGACAGCCAGCTAAGTAGTAAGGTTTTCAAAATTAAAGTGATAAAGCTGTTCTGAAAATAGTTATTAATTATCTCTTGAATTGATGACAACAAGTGTTAAATCGTTCAGCTTGATGGGAAAATAGGCTGACAACAAAAGCTATCTTTTAATTTCCCTGTACTTTTGTTTGCAGTAATTGAGATATTTGGATAAGCTGTTGGAGCTCTAGGCAAGATGTGAAAGATACCTCCTTTTACTTCATTACTAGTGAAACAAGAAAAACCCACATTAAATCTCATCTATTATGAACAAAATATGTTTCTTTTCCGTGGATTTTCAATGACAGAGCTGCAAAAGTGTGACAATGATGCATATCCGTGAGGTAAAAGAAGACAGGGATTGAAACACGCCTTATATTCTGCAAATCTGCCCTAAGCCCACAAGTCGAAAGCTAACAAGAAAAGATATTCTCCGCGCAATTATATTTCAGAACTAGAGAGAATTGGAGAAATGAGTTTCGTATCAGACCTATATACAATAGAAAAATCTGTTGCACACACCTGTAATTGAAGAAAAGAGCATTTGTTAAAGCTTCTTCATTTTCTTTTCGTAATCGGATGGCCTCCTCTAGCCAAATGAAAGCTAAATATGTCCATAGGCTGCTGTGAGTCTCTGGATATCCTTAGCAGCAATACCAGAATTTTGCAAGGGTTCTTGTTGCTGCAGATTATGAGGCCACATAGCAGCTGAATTTCCAGTCAGGAAATGTGCTTCTGATTTTATCTCATTGAATAAAGATTGAGGATTATGATTCTGTAAAGCAGCAGTCATTAACAATGGATTTTGAAGGTATTCTGGCCATTTGATGTCCTCCTGTTGACTTTCCATTAGATGGTTTTGGACCTCTTTATCTGTGGAGTTGCAGTCCCCCAATCCCCAAGAAAAAATGGTATTTTCGAAGAAAGTGTTGCTGCTTTGCAGCTCACCACTATTAGTACTTCCACTACTGCCATTAACATTATTGGCTGAAGCTTCCCAGAACCGAGAACTGCTGATTACTAATGATGGTACGGAAGGGTTATCAGAAGAAAGAGTAACCGACGGCTTGTAGCCCGTAGAAGTAGAAAGAAATGAACTTGATGTTGACGGAAGAATGGTGGATATTACACTGGAAGAGAATTCAGAATTCATGTCAAAACTTTTGCTTGTTTGTGGGAACCAGAGAGAGGGGATTGTGTTTGTTGTGAGCTTAGCACTGGACACTTGCTGAAAAGCGAAATGTCCGACCAATTCCGAAGGTTGACAATTGGTTGTACTAGTTTCATGGATGGAGTTTCCAAACCTGTCCAAGAAAAACTCTTTGCTGCTGGTAGGTGTCATCAAACTGTTGTTGCTACTCCGGTTAATGGTATTACTATCACAAGTGCTTATGGTCTTGGAGTTAGGAGAACCTTGCTCATGCACTCCATAGCCCTGTGGAGAAATTGAAGATGGTCTGCTCTCTTGTAAATTTGCACCTTGCATAGAGCAATCGACTTTGAGGAGATTGAGCTCACTTGAAGCCCCAAAGATTTTGTCGTGACTGGTCTTGGCAGGTTGGTCATTGACTTCTCCATTTTCAACCTCTGAGAGTGGTTTGTGAGTAACAGGGTCAATGCCTTTCTGCCTAAGTTTTTTCTTTAAGCAAGAGTTCCACAAATTCTTTATCTCATTGTCTGTCCTACCAGGCAATTGTGCTGCAATTTGAGACCACCTGCGTAATCGTATAAAAGAAAACATTATTTTTTAATAATAAAGAATGAGAATTCCCAAGCAAAAGCCTGCCTAATTAATCAAGAGATCAGGACCTGTTTCCCAACACAGCATGAAGCTCAATGATGAGGTTCTCTTCCTGTTGTGAGAATGAACCTCTCTTCAAATCCGGCCTCAGGTAGTTAATCCACCTCAATCGACAGCTCTTTCCACACCTCTGCAAACCTGCAAATCTTAGTCGACCATTATCAGGAAACATAATCTGCTACTGAACAAAATTGAGGAACGAATATGAGGTTCAATCATACCAGCTTGTTTGGGAACAGAGCTCCAACAACCATGGCCATACTTGGTAATATGCCTCAAAAGTTTCTCATCTTCTTCTGGTGACCACAGTCCTTTCCTTAACTTCTGCTTGTAGCAGCAAGAGTGCCTCCCCATTTCAAGCAAAACCCAACTGCAATGAGGGACGCAGAAACCTTTCCTAAAGCCGCAAAGTCTTTTGTTAAATCCTAGGCCTAGTGTCAGCAACTAGAACAGGTGGCCTAATCAGGAAAAGGAATTTTCGTTAGAAGAATGCTTTCCTTTGGTTGAGAAGATGTAAGCAGAAAGCAGGAGGGAGAGAGAGAGAGAGTTAAAAGGAGGCTGACAATTGACAAATGAAGTAGGAGCCGAGAAGAGAGTTGAAATAATATAAGAGGCAGCCTCCAACAGAGCAAAGTCACAGTCAATAAGGAGTTAAAAGTCACTCTGCTTCTTCTCTATCTCCATTTTTCTTTTCCATTTTGGCCAAAAGCTTCTTTTTTTCTTTCTCTCAGCTGACAAGGTGAGGAGATGCAAATTAATAATAGACAGAGTTGCATAAGTCCCGTCAAGGGGAAGAGAATTAATGTCTTTGCAGCCACAAACAATTGATGTTAAGCCACACCTGTTTCTTCGTTTTAAAACACTAATTTATCATTTACAATAAAATCATAATTTAAAAAATATCATAATCAATTTTAAATAAATTTTAAATTTTAGCAAATTATTAATTTATGATATGAATGAGACCGCAATATTATATTATATTTTTCAAAAGAATTGTTAATTTATCAAAATTATTAACTCAAGTTAAGACCATAAAATAAAATTTTATAAGATGAAAGTTATTAATTTATTGAGTATTAACTTATAGAGATTTTTATTGTATTTGTGTTTACTGTGTTGAGTACACTTAACGATAATTAGTAACCATAAAAGATTTATTCTTTATTCATAATTATTTATTAATTAATTTTTTTTAATATTGTGTTATACGTGTTGTGTTGAATGAAAGCTACATTTGTAATATTCCTTCGATTTTATAACGGTTTATTACTGGTTGAACTTTTAAACTTTAAACTTTTTCTTTGATCAGATCAATGTTCGGTTCAATTTTTAAAACGTCGTAAATTAACTCCTTGGATTAGGAGGAAAAGGAAAATTGCTAGAGCGACTCCAAAATTCCTGAGCTTACGAGTGTGAAAGAGAAAGGAGATGCTCCTAATCACTATTTGTAACTCTTTTAGGCAATTCCTTCCGAGTCATGATCACTTACGTGGAAAGAATTAAATAGTTTTGATCATATTCTCTATACATAAGATGATGTCTTTCTCACTTCTGATAAACTCCACTAGGTGTTGCTAATTACCTCACCCACCTATGTTTTTCCATTTCACAAATAACAGTTCTTAATATTAGCCATTTTCAGCTTCGTGTAAATTGAAGATGATAGATTCCTTGTGCACACAGCTAATACTAAAACCTCCAAGTGTAATGCTTACCCACCTCTATATTTATTACATTGAAGGTGACTACGTAGTTGCACTATCTTATCACTTCCATGAAGATTCACTACCAACTTAGATTTCATCTCTGTCACAAACACAATTCCATCTTTCGATACAATCATGATGGTAAACACCTCTCGTGTGTTCATATGTATTCACCACAACCTGTTTTCAGTCAACTATTAATAAAGAGGCTCATGAGGTTCAAGTGAAGTCTAATTTAAATGTTGTTGACTGTTAACGAATTTATTTAAACCATATATTTTATATTTTAAAGAAAAAGATATTATCTAAGAATCATATCATACTGTAAACTTAATAACTACATTGACTTTCACGGCTTGATCCTCCATTTAAAGATCAACTTCAATAGAGCCACGCCGAGTAAGTTTAAGTCGAAACACGCCACACCGTCAATTACATGTTACAGTCTCATTGGCAGACATTGTCTTAATGAATTTTCCATTCATTAAGATAACTAGGAAATATTATTCAAAGTTATCTACTCTATAAAATGTAAAGACTTGGTGTTAGGTTGTAAGAATTCTATTTTTGAAAATTTTCATATACTAAATAAATAGTAATAAACATTCAACCAGAAGTGTCTACTTCTTTATTCGAAACTACTTTATATATATATCTGTTTGAATACGACAAGAAAACTAGTTTCTATAATGTCAATACGACCTTGGCCATTAAAATAATTACTATAGTCTATAGATGGGATTCTGCGTTGAGATTAAATTTATTTTCTCTCAATGATTGGGAACGTTACAGCAGCTAGCATGATAGTTCGTATGATTCTGCAGCATGGAATATTAAATTGCATTAGGGGAGTATTAAATTGCATTAGGGGAGTATTAAGCACAGATGGAAACTAACATTTGCTCTATATGGACCACCTCACCATTAAGATTTATTAAATTAGAGAGTTTGGAAAGAATAATTTTTTGGAAGCCTTACTAATCCTAGCTGTTTCCACCCTTTAATGGGGCCCTTGGCCAAAATTCCAGACAAGCTTTTACGTGATTAAGAAATATTGTGAAGTGGGCTTTGTCAAACAGTGAAAAAGTAATACCAAAGCGGTTAAAAGAAGCTTGAGAAAATGATAATAAGCGTCAATTCTAATACCTCAATTATGATATTAACAATACCCAGTAACAATTTTGCGTTTACAGTTTCGGGGAAGAAGCCGCAAGGCTACAAAAACAAGTGCATGTGCTTTACGGTGCCGAAAACAGACCTCCAAGCCAACTTCAAGGGCCCCCAAGTGTCTGAAATTATGGCAAGGGGACATTTGCCGATTATTGAAGGTCTTATTTGTCATTTTCGCTTAACACTCAGTATATAAGCTTAATTACATGAGTCCCCTCTATTTACACCCACTTCCCCAATTACGGTACCCCAATCCCGGTTTAAGAATTGCAGCCTCTTAATACTTCTTTTAAAATGATAATCATAATTCCCATTGATGACTTTTTAATTAGGTCCTAAATTATTAATTTCTATTAAATCCTTATAGACCTTTTTTTTAATCTTTTGGCCAAAGTAATGAGTTTTTTTATTAATTTACTCTCTTTTATACCTCACTATGAAATAAAAAAATGAAATCAAAGTACAGGAATAAACTCATAACCCAATGTTATACGCAAATTAAAAAAAAAATCACAAAACGTAGGGCCTCGGGAATCATACGTAGAGGTCGTATTCATATTGTATACACTCCCCACCGACAGGACGAGCGTCGGTTTGAACCTACAGAGCACACCCCATTACTGCTTAATATTTCATGTATAGTAAGAACTTGATCAACGACATAGAGGTTGATAATTCATGCATTATAACTATGGATTTCATTACTAATTGTCATAAATGTTGAGCATTTATATATTTAATAAGGATTATGTTATCTTTTTCATGTTAATTTGCGTCTCCTTTACTATATCAACTTTGGTAATTCGATTATTCTGTTGCACATTAAAAAAGTATTATCACGTTGTGTGATGATAATCGACGCGTTTGTTTGTTTGAGTTTCACCTTATACATCACCTTGAGATACACCTTGAACTCAAAAAGATCAATATCCGTTGTTTATTCGAGTTAATTAGAGTGAAGCAAGGAAAGATTCCCGGATAATCAAGCATGTTTGATCAACCCCTATGTTGTGCGGAAACATTAACAAATCGGAGTGAAAAAAAATAAAACAGTAACAAGAACATCAAGATTTTTATACTGGTTCGGCAATACCTACGTCCAGTTTGGAGACGACTGAGTATTTCACTATAATCAATGAGAGCATACAATAGTGTTTATCACGCAATTTCTCAAGAGACCCAAAATAACCCAAGCTCACCTACTTCTACTACAAAGAGAAAACAAAAAATATAAATATATTATTTTTTCCTCTCTCTCTCCAGAACTCTCTCTTTTCTCTCGAAGTTATTTTGCTCTCCCTCACTTCTGGAAAACTTCTCTACTCTCTCACACTAACAACTTCTGCTCTCTCCCCAACTCTCATCTCTTTCATTTTTATTCCTCCCATTTATAGAGAATTCAATGGGTGTGAACAATGGGTGTGAAAGCTAGCTGTACTACTGAAATCCACCGAAAAAAACAAGCCACCATTGTTAAGTCAACAATCACCGAAAGCAAGTTTCAATTTCTAACTTTGAGAAGCTTCAATTTCTGACTTTGCAAGCTTCCATTTCTGACTTTCTTTGAGCCAATACTCAACAATACATGAAGTACGCTTGCCTATTGTCAGCATGTTACTTCAAGTGTATATATATACATATACATATATACATGTGTGTGTGTGCAGTTTTAAAATCTATAATTCGCCTCTAGTTCTAAACTGAAACATGATACAAGTGATTTCAAGTCTTTCACACTGCTACTACTTGTTCAAAGAGGCCTAAAGTTGATAAACTCTTTCTATTTCTTCTAATTTCTTTCATCTTTTCTCACTTAATTCCAGTGCTTCAACGTATCTTTTTTCAGCATTATCAGCTCTTTGCTTTTTTGTCCTTAGTAAGGCCTGTGTAACTCATTTATTAGCCTTTGCATTAGATAAAAGAGACAAGGAAATTTGTCAGCAAATTAAGAGATGAACAAGCATTAATGAATTATAAGCTATCAACAGATAAGAAACAAGATTACTACACACGTTTGAGGTATATACTCAATTAGCACCAGATTAAAGAGTATATAACAACTATCCACGTGAGATATCTGAGGGTGCTATCACTTGCTATGGTTTGGAGTTTCTAGTTGTATTGCTGGCAATGAAAAGTAGAGAGGCGATAGTGTTAGAGAAGATCATATTTTTGCCATCATTCACTAATCGCCATGACCAAGGAGATGCAGTAGGAGAAAGAGCTGTGTGGCTACCCGGTGATGCTTCTCCTCGCTGACGACTAGGTGAGCTACGACTGCAGAAGGTGCTGCGTCTGGCTATAGCTGGCTGGAAATAAGAGGAGGCGGAATTTGGCTATAGCTGGTTGGAAATAAGAGGAGGCGGAATTTGAAGCTTGGACTGGCGTGTGCGGAATATTATAATTTTTAATATATAACGGCTGTAGAGCCACAAATAATAATTGAGGTTGATTAGCTATGGTTGAAATAACTAGAACTAATCATTTTGATAGTTGAATCTTACCATTTATAAACTTTTTAATATTTTCATGTTTAGTTAATATGGGTTATTTTAACACTCCTCGTAGGTGCAACTGCCACTGGACATCTAATTATTACTTAAAATAAACGTAGTGGACTCTACACTCTACTCATATTAAAAATCTAATATGATATCAGAGCAGGTTTGGTCTGGATTATTAATTTTTCAGTTGTCCATTTAGATGTCCAATCTTAGAGGTCTGGTCCGATTACCACTGCATTTATTTTAAGTGATAACTAGATGTCCAATCTCAGTTGCACTTGTGGAGAATGTTAGAGTATCCTATATTGTCTAAACATGAAAATGTTAAAGAATTTATAAGTGTTAAAAGTCAATTATCTAAATGATTAGTTCTAATCATTTTGGCAATAGTTGACCCAAACTAAATTTTAATATAACATCAAAGTTGATGATTATCAATTTTAATGTTCAGTTTTCGCTGCTCAATCTAATTACTGCTGTGTTTATTTCAAATAAAAATTGGATCTTTATTTCTAGCTATACTTAAGAGAAAATATTAAAATATTCTACGTTAACTAAACATAAAAATATTGAAGAATTTATCTAGTAAAAACATCTATCTAAATAACTAATTTTAATGATTTAACAACAGACTGACGAAGCGCAATTCTAAGTCGGAACTGTCATTTGCGCAATGGAGACACGAGATTGCGCCGGCATATTTGAATGCTTATGCATTTGTTTATAACTCCAGCATGACCGGAAGAGATGGGAATAATGATTATTTTCACACCTGTAGTGGTGGTTGTGGCAGAATGAGAAGTTGAGCTTTTAAAAGCATTAGGACTGTCATGTATCCACGCCAGGACTTTGATGGAAGGAAATTTAACTTGTCAAATTTTCCATTTAGTTAGAAACTATTTAAAGAACTTTTTAAATATTAGTGCTTATTTTAAACGTTTTATAACTATTATGGTTCATTTTAAATATTCTTAAATATTAAACTTTTCATATTTTAGTATAAATGTTAAAAAATTAAATTACTCTTTTGGCCAAATTGAAACCACCGAATAGATAGGTATAGGGACGAAGATGAGTCGTCATTCCTATTACTGGTCAAGCTGCAGTAATATTGCTGTCAGATTATGGGTCCTATAATGGGCCCAAGTCCTTTTTATTTCATGGATTTCGCATCCAGGTCCTAAGTCCTTATGTAGTTGAGCTTGACCCATATTGGTCTTTGACCCTTCTTTTCTTTTGTCTCCAAAAAAAGAAAAAAGAAGACACTCCTACTTTGCTATAACTGCCGCTGCCTGTCGTGTCGTTTATATCTAACCACTTGACACCACACAACTGAAACTCGGTACAACGGAGGTTGTAAAAGCGGTTACGTCGATTTGAGGGCTTTCCTGTCAAAATTACTACGTCAGGGTTCCATCAGAATGACTCGAGGGTGAGGGAAACGTCTCTTTGCCGTGCATTTACGTTTTCACTGTCTTGGTAGTTAGCAGTACAGTTGCTCAATTCTACATCAAATGAGAATGGTCAAGTTGAACTACACTTCTAACCATATAAACCGTAACTTTTTTTTATCTCTCTGTGGATGGGATGATGTTGAACAAGGGTCATAGCGTCCAATTACGTTTCTGAACTCCGGATAGGTTAATTGATAAGACTGCAGCTCAAGTGCCAAGACATGAGACCGGTGGAGATCTCTGGGACGAGACGAAGTTTAGGACAATTTTATCTTTTCTTATAAAGTTGGATAATTATTAATTGTTTTTTTAGTATTTTAATAATTTATCAGTTAAGTTACGTAATTTGATTCAGATGAAGATAATAAAGTGACCCAATAAATAATCTAAATTAATGCGTCGAATTTCGTATGGAAAATAAATCCTGATCAGTGTGAATCAGACCTATATCAACCTTTTGATGGGAAAGCTCAATATTGATCCTATATATAAAGGTTAAGGTTTCTTGCAGTTGCTCATATAATTAATCGTAAACATAAGGATTCTTTGACCCGTTAAGAGAGCCTGTGTTTTGAAAAAATTGTAGAAAGACCTTACCCGCTTCTTGGAGAGTAGTTCTCGAAAAGACGACGGTAGATTTGCGCTCGTTTCGACTTCAGAAAGCTCGTTTTAAGTTACGGAGACCAAAATAAGTTATTTCTGCATTTGTTTTTTGCCCTTTCACGTTTGATCCGCAATACGTAACTAAGGTATCGTTACGTATTACACGTGGTATCAGAGCGGTGACGTGATCGGGTGGTTAAAAACAAAGATTTTTCGGTTTTCTCTCCATAAAGTTTTCGGAGATTTAACTTATATTTATCAGTTTTTTCTGGCTTTTTATTGCATGAAAGTAGTATACATGTGTATAGTCTTGAAAAACGAGATGAAAATGAGCCGGGAGCGCAAAAAATTTGCTCAAAACTCGCCAAAAATTGCCAATTTCTAGCAACCCGACATTGCACAGTATGCGTACGGCAATCTGTGGGCGCGTGTCTGGTGCGTGCTGAGCACACGCCGTTCACTGTTGAGGTGTGTCGCTGGGCCGCTCGTGTGACAAATGCATCACAAACTCCACTTGTAGCTGACGTCATTCTGGCGTTAGCGAATGATGTCAACGTTACAATGCGCTAACGCAGTGCTGATGTCAGCAATATGAATTTTTCTACAGAATTTTCAGAAAGAAAAGCACAAAAATTTCAGATTTGCCGTAAGGACAGTGTCCCAGGGTGTTTTGGGTCAGTTTCCTAGTTCGAGAAATTCATAAAGTGAGTTTTTCCATTTTTCTAGATTTATTACATTAATAATAAATTAAAGTTTAACTCTAGAAAAGGAATTAAGGTATTCTGAATCCGATTTTGAGTGAATTTTCATGCTTCGGACATCACATGAGGAAGATACTTCAAGTTTTGCGTCTCGGGTCTCATGTTCAATGTTCAGGATTATATGATAGTCGCTCAAAAAAGGGATTAAGATATTTTGAAGCCATTTTTGAGTGAATTTTCATGTAACGAACTTGCCATAAGGGAGATACATGAGGTTCTTGTTCAGTCAAATTGACTTTACGAAGTTGAATAATTTTGATGACAAACAAAGATCAAATAAATGAAAAGAAGATGGAATACACCTTAACAAAAATCAGACGAAG
>JAOTBA010000009.1:17274610-17285389 GCA_025629845.1 Erythroxylum squamatum | reverse complement strand
TAATATAACCAAATATTTCAATTAACTAGCATAATTAATCTGTTAATTCTACAAGAAAAATAACGAAATGTATTTTCGTAATTCTTTTAAACCTAATTCGGGTAATCGGGTAACCCAAAATTTTTTTGGAGTTACCTGTCCCAAACTGAAAACAATTCGGGTAATACCCGGCCCGACCCGATTTACCCATATTTTAGCATTTTATTACCCGAATTAATTCGGACCGGGCCGGATAATTGGGCCGACCCGAATAATGCTCACCCCTAGTTTTGCTTAAAAAGCTTGTGTTGGTCAGCAGTCTCCTTAATGAGATTAGATAATTAGCAATGTATGATTAAGAAAACAACAGAGGCTTCGTTCAATTTTCACAACAATATCTAATATTTTTTTTGGTAAATCAGGAAAATAAATTAATGAAACAAATATGTACAAAAGTTTACAGACTAGTGCCACAGAAGGCACAACCTGCTAAAATTAGCAACTAGCCTCAAAACAGTCCAAGATAAGCTTAAGGATACTGTGGCTATGGAAGAAGCAATCCAATACCCATTCAACAACAAAAAACGGAGCCAAATAAAACCAAGCACCTATAATCCAAAGGAGAGCCTAACTAAGAAATTCCAACCCCATAATAAACAATCAAGGAGAAACCGAAGTGAAAAGAACAATCGTGGCCCCTGAATCCAGGGAGAAAGCTGCCGCCAAGAGGTAACTATGCTGCGCCTCCAAGGGAAGGCATGACAACATGAGCTATCCAATGGGACCCTCGAAAGCTGTGACCTGTAAAAACTGAGAAATGAACTCCTGTCCGGCCTTCCGGTAGGGAACTAACTTGCCTTGACCAAGAATAGTCAGCAAATAACCTGCATAAAATAAATGACGAACAAACCAGAAATTACCTCCTCTCATTATGTAGGCTGAGAAGCTCCCTAACTTGGGAGATTACTCCTTGATACACTCGCTCCACTTCTTTGGCTTCATCTTTGAAGGTTCGGGCATTACGTTCGGCCCAGATATAGTAAACAGTGGTGGAAAGCAGTGGTGGAAAATGATTCACTGTCGAGAGCATGGAGTTGGTAAACTAGGAAAGGATGGCTGAAAGCTTCGGCTGATGAAGGATGGATAGATTAAAATGGGTGAAGCAATGGTCCCAAATTGTTTTGGAGAAAGAACAATAAAAAAATAAGTGTTTTATGGATTCATTTGCTGAAAAGCACAACAAGCAGTGGTTAGGAGTATATAGGTAAGTTAGTTTGTCTCGGGTCTGCAAAGGAAGGCTAGCCATAAGGTAAAGGAACACCGAGGTCTATTGTATTTGGACTATACCAGCTTATGCCAAGGAACTTCCGATAAGGAGGGCCGCAAGAATAGATAGGCTGAGATATTGGTACACTTTTTGGTGGAGCTAGCTAGCCATTCAATCTAATATTAATATAGTTGATACGCGAAATTAGATTTAATAATACGTAGTCATTATCTCTATCGTTCAATCTCCATTGTAGGGCACATTCATTCAACCACCAAGAGCACGCTCTTTTTCTTTGAACCCTTTTTGTCCTAATTAATGTTATCCTCGTATTAGTAATTATATACAAAAAATTTTGTTACATTTTTTAAATAAATTCAATTCTTATCATTCTCCTTGGCGAATTATTATCCTTTTTTGCTTTTATAATTGTAAATATTATCGTTTTATACAAAAAAGATTACTTGTAATATCATGATTTTGACAACATAATTAGTGTTTCTTGATCACACAACCTAATTAATCTTTAAGCTATAGCTCTACGCATAAGTTTGCTTGGTCATTGATTGCAAACTCCAAGACAATGGTCCAAACTCAGCCAGGAACTTGTTGCTATTTGCCAAGTGGCGAGGAAGTGATTAATACCAATACAATTATAGCATTACAACCATTCAAGAGTTGACCATCAATCGTCTTTTCCACATATCAAATGAAAATGAAACATATCCTCCCCCCAACTGTTTTTGTTTGCAATAAACTCAACTTTTTATCCTTATAGAATAATTACTCTTTTTAAAAGTGGGAGTAATCAAAGAATTTATGTTATTATACGATTTATATAAAAGAAAAATAGCTATTCTTGAATATATTATTTTGCGATTGACTTTTACATATATGTGGTGTTTGTATAATTATTCTAACTTGACTTTATTAGATATAAAACGATACAATTGCAATAAAATATTAATTTTTTTAATCAATTTAAGATAATAAAATATATTTTTAAAAATAAACAAAATCGTTTATATCATTTACCCTAAATAACAAATCCTTATCCTAAACGATGTCTATCAGATTGACATCGCGAAGTGGAGCAAGCCACGGTCAACCCGCTAAGCTTGCCAACCCAGCCACGTGACCCGCTATATTTAAGGGCATGATACACACAAAGCAAGGCGAAAGCGACCCCGGTGGATGTGTCGCTCATAAATTCAACATAGATCAAAATCAAAAGGAATTGTTTGCGGATTCAAATGGGAACTTTGGTTCCTTGTAAAACGTCCATGTTAAGCAATAAAATGAGCATAGACATTATATTCAAATTAGGCTAGTAAGACCGTTTCAAGACAGCGATTTAACTAACACAAGTGGTGACACAACACCAAAGCAGAACATTCAGAAAAACTGAAAGGACTTGTGGAGACTCCAGTCAAATTAGCAGTTGAGTGAGTTTGTGTTGTGTTTAATTTAATATATTTTTAATAATAGATAACCATATCTGCCAATTGGAAAGTGGAAGCCCCAAACACCGGAAATGCATTCTACGTTTGGTAGTTTCAATTGGTTGCCAGTTGAGCACAACCGTCCACTTTACAGTTCCATAGAAACCTCGGCCTTTTCAACATTCCTATTCCTTTAAATTACTTTAGAATTCCCACTACCCATGGTACCATTTGTCTTACGTAGGAAAAAGGTGGCAGGCGACACAAGTAAACGAAACATAATTAGAGAGAGAAAGGGAAAGATCTGCAAAAGTTAAGGGAAATAGAGTATGCTTAGCAAGCTTTAAGCTTTGATTTATTCACCTTTAAATAAATGCATGTGTAGTGTCAGTTAAAGGGCAGGGGTATTATGATTCTTTCAATAATGGACAAAGCCTTAATGATTAGTAAATTTCATGAATGTATATGCGCGTGAGTGAAAAAAGATGGAGAGAGACCCGATACCCTTTTAAGTTTCTTTTTGTGTATATTAACCGGTCTTTAGTTTTTTTTTTTTCTTTTCCAGCGATTAGACAGCTGCCTTCTTTTGCTTTGCTCTTCCGTTCCATGTGACCCGACTTCGTCTCTCCTTCACTCCTCTACTCATTCGTCTTTGTAACTCTATCATACTCTATAGTTTATTTGGTTATTTTTGTGCGCACAGGAATGCCAAAGCAAATCTAAGGCCTTTGTCTCTCTAGCTGAGTCTTATCCTGATGTGGGCAGCAGAAATCAGACATCTGGATGGAGTTAAGAGTAGCAAGATGCTAACTTTTGGAGGATATTAAAGATGGGTTTTTTCTTTCATCTTCAATTTACTTGAGGTACTAATATTTCCGGTCGTTTTGTTCCTAGCTTAGAGGGAAGTGTTGTAGGAAAAAAGGTCTTGACTTATGGGTAAAATGAGGGACTTCCCTTCTTGTTTTGGTGAAACCGGTGTTCAAGTTGCTGATTCCTCGTCTTCAGGGGCCAGTAAAGCTGCTCAAAACTTGGTCACTTGTTTATATCAATGTAAATTGCGTGCCCGTTCTTGCTTGATTACGGTTTCTTGGACCAAGAATCTAATGGGTCAAAGCTTTGGTGTCACAATCGATGATTCATCCTGCCAATCTCTCTGTAAAGTTGATATAAAACCATGGTTGTTCTCTAAGAGAAAAGGGTGCAAAAATTTAGAGGTCGATTCTGATAAGATTGATATCTACTGGGACGTATCAAATGCTAAATTTGGTTCAGGGCCTGAGCCCCTGGAAGGATTTTATTTGGCCATTGCATTTAACCAAGAAATGGTGTTACTTCTTGGGGATATGAAGAAGGAAGCATACAAGAAAATTGGCAATATCCCAATGCATTCAGGTGCAAATTTAATTGCCAAGAGGGAGCACATACTTGGGAAGAAGTGTTTTGGTGCAAAAGCTCAATTCTGTGGTTGGGGGCAGCTGCATGATATCATGATTGAGTGTGATACTGTCGATCTTAAGGATCCATGCCTCGTGATCCGTATTGACAGTAAGATGGTAATGCAAGTGAAGAGGCTAAAGTGGAAGTTCAGGGGCAACCAAACCATATTGGTGGATGGGATACCAGTTGAAGTTTTCTGGGATGTCCATAATTGGCTGTTTGGTAATGCTATAGGCAATGCAGTTTTCATGTTCAAAACTTCCTTGTCTGTGGAGAAACTGCGGTCCAACCAATCCATTTTTGATCCCTCTGTATTGACCTTGTCTCACTCTCAGCGATTCAAAGATTACCAGTTACGAGGTCTTGGCTTTTCTCTTGTCTTGTATGCTTGGAAGAATGATTAGGTGCCGCACTGTGTCGAATGTTAACATATACCTCTTGAACTGTTTTTCGATATTGAATTGAAAGAGATAAGAGTCAATGAAACTTCAAGTTTTTTCATTTGTTTCCTTCTTCATCCCTTTCATGAGAAGTATATTACATGAGTGCACCATATCACCGCTCTTCGTTGCTTCTAGTGATTCGGCCAATGAACGAGGTGTTGATGAGTAACCCATTTGATTGTTAATTACTTACCTTATTATCCTTGGAACAATCTTGACTGATGTGAGATACCCTATTTCTGTACTCACGTTACAGCTGACGTTAGCAGGAATTCTGAGCTTTTTATTGGAGCAAAGGAAAACATTTAATTACTTTTTCCATTACCTTAGATGAATTTGTGTGCTCTGCTACTGGTTTGTTTCCAGGGTTGTAGTTCTTTCGAGTTGTTCTATGCCGGATCATCTTTGTGTCTAAAAGAAGATGAATACATGTAATTCGCTTGCAATAGCAAACCATTCAACAATTTCCCAAGAACACAAGAGATACCTTGTAGCATGTGTGGAGAACTAATTTCAGAAGATCAGTTCTTTTCTCTGCATTTAAGGAATATGTCGTTTAACATCCTTATTAGATGAAGATTTAGGAAACGAGGAAACTGTGGGGATAGTCATAAAGCGGCATGCTTGAAAGTTTGTTACTTTTGTATTCATTACAGAAATCAGTCTTAGTCACAATTTCTGGTCGTATGTCTATTCTTTTCCTCTCTTTATCCTTAATCGAGAACAATTAATAAGTGCCTTCTTTTACGAAACCATAACATTGAAATGACTACAAAGCACTACTTGGAGCAGAGCCTTGGTAAATTCTGAGGACTTAGCTTAGAAAACAAGCAAATACAGAAAATCAGAGGCATAATTGGGATTTTAAAGTCTAATATAATACTAACCAAGATCAATAGAGAATACTTTATCTCTTACTTAAAGAAAAAACAGGCTCCTCCACTGTGATTTATTTATTGCAAAAATTTAGAAAAAAAAAAGCATTCTTCTCCACCGTGATCTACAATCCTTTCCACGGAATCCTACATGCATTAGTAAGAAAAGAAAAAGATGAGCCAAGTAAAGCACACTTGGTCCAAAGTAAAGCACACTCACTTCATAGGAAAAAGGTGACTCCCCCTATTCTAATTAAAGAGAAAGGAAAGAAGAAGATGACTCTAAAAACTGATTATGAAAGAGAGTATATGAGGATTGTATTATGCCTTAATTTTCAATGTGGATCGAAACTAGTGTGGATCAATTTTACGCAAATAAATAAATGAATCCCACTAATATGCGGGTTCTATAAATAAATAAATAAACAAATGAAAAAAATAAAGCCTCTATTATATAAATGATTATAAAAAAATAAAATACCTATAGAATGAACATATGAATATATATATTTTAACCTTGTATAGCCTCCATTATATAAATGATTCTTCTAGTAGTAGAATTGCAATCCAATTATTCTAAGATTATGAGGAATAATCAATTTTCAGATGGAATCATGAGATTCTATCTTTTTATATGGATTAGCTCTTATCTACCTCGATCATATCCTCGTACTTAAAATAGGTTTAATCTATTCAATATCTTTAGGAACTCTAAAAGGCTTGGTAGAAAGTTAGAAACAAGCCTACGGATAAAAATATAGAGATAATGTGCAAGTGACCATCAGGGATAACTCTGCCTTAGATTTAGACTAATCTCAATAAATCGAACCCTCTTCATGCTCGTATATTGAGGATGTATCATACTCCTTCCAACTCCTTTATGGGATTTAGGCTTAAAATGACTGAATGAGAGTTGTAAATAACAGCCTCCTTTTTTTTTGGTTTGGACGTTATTTCTCTAATATATGTGAAAACATCTTTTAGGTTGACAAAGACATCTTTAAAGATCCAGCTCAATTAACACTTCTCAAATGCAAGCCATCTTAAGTGTCTCTTCGTATCATCTCAAGTGTCTCTTCATATCAGCCAATGATATAACTCTCCTTATATAAAGCAAGATATGCAGAAGAAACATTAAATTTCACTATTCTTTAGAGTTTTAGCTTGTTATTTTGAGGCAAGTCGTCCCTGTTATCTTTAATATACCTATTTTAGAGGAAAGGAAAATCATTTCAAGCGTTCGACAGACATATCACATTTTGGAAGTAATGCCAAATTCTTTGTCCTCTATTTATGATATCAAGAGTAGTAAGGATATGATTTGTTAGAGTAGAGGAGCAAACTCCAGCGATTCTTTCTTTAGTGAAGTCCACTTAGTCGCTTCCATCCATATAAAAAACAATCTTGAGTCAAAAGGTCAATTGGGGCTGTGGCAATTAAGAACCAAATTAGGATATCTTATGAACATGAGAACGTCGAATTTGGAAAGAGACTTCCGTTGAAAAATTCTTGGTCGAACTCACTGCATGGGGATTATGATGACAACATCAAAGCAAGATCCCGTCCTAATAAGCTCAAGAAGATGGGACTTTCAAAAGATGAGGTAGAAATTCAATATACGTGAGAGTATAGGACTTGGATACCTGGAGCGAATATGTTATCCCGGCCTAGGAAAGTAAGATTTTATTACAAAGTAGTGTGAATTCATTCTCCTATCCATCCCATCATCCTCCAAATCTTATAAGCGACAATGTCACGACCCATGAATCATCTGAGCCATCCGACATGGCAAATACGAGTGAGTCAGCAAATCCCACGGGAAGGCCGTTGCGTGAAAAGAGGGTGCCAGTGGTCTTGAAGGATTTCGTGTGGGGCTAGCTGCATGTTTGTTATTTTTCTGTTAAGCAATATCTTATAAATAATCTTAGGACTGTACTGTGAGGGCATGAAAATTTCCAGAATTGGCTAAGTCCTCTCCTTTCCCCTCATCTGGGTACCCCTGTACAAGATTTCTTTTCTTTCTCAACCCCTCTGTTTATCAATTTCCCTGTAATAGCTCTATCACACTGTCGCTGTCGCTGAGAATTTATCAAGGAAATCTTACTCCTTATTGTTGTTCGGTACGTTATCAGTTGCAATCCTTACATTTTGGTGCTTTCATCGACGACCTCTCTCCCATGGCTGACCATACTCGTCTCGCCAAACTTGATGCGGCGGTTTCCAAACTACAAGGTGACCTCGCCGGCCAGTCCACTGCCATGAACTCCCTTCAATCCACCGTCTCTTCTCAAGCTGCTACCCTGCTTGAGGTGAAAGACCAGATGGGTGATATTAGTATCCAACTCGCTCAACTGAGTCAACTCTTGAAGAACAAAGCCCCGGTTGTCGAATCGTCCTCTCATTCCGATGGCCGCCGCCACCATTCCAATGGTTTTGTCTCTTCCACTGATGTCCCTTTTCAGCCCAAGGCTGCTCGGGTGGACCTTTCCAAGTTTGATGGCTCCGATCCTGAGTCATGGGTTTTTAATGCTGAAGAATTTTTCTCCTTTTACAACACAGAGGATACTATGCGCATCACTATGGCTGCCTTTCATTTTGAAGGAAAAGCAAGACGCTGGTACCAATGGATGAAGTGCAACCGTCAGCTATCATGCTGGGCTAACTTTGCCAGGGCCTTGATTGAGCGGTTCAAACTCACTCATCTTGAGGAACCCCAAGGGTTGCTCGCCAAATTGCAGCAAACATCCACGGTCGAGGATTATCAGTCACGATTTGAAGCTCTCTCCAACCAAACAGCTGACCTTCCTTCCTCTTTCTTCGTCGATTGCTTCATCTCTGAGCTTCGGGCCGACATCAAACATGAGGTCCTCTCCTTCCGGCCCACTTCGTTGAACCAAGCTATTAGTCTAGCCCGTATTCAAGAAGCCTAGCTTGCAGAACAGCGGAAACTTATCCTCAAAACTTGCCCACAC
Source organism: Erythroxylum squamatum (assembly GCA_025629845.1). Lineage (NCBI taxonomy): Eukaryota > Viridiplantae > Streptophyta > Magnoliopsida > Malpighiales > Erythroxylaceae > Erythroxylum > Erythroxylum squamatum. Next base: position 17,276,974 of record JAOTBA010000009.1, on the reverse strand, counting down.
CCCCACTGCCACCACTCAAACCAGCCACCGACCCACCTAAAACCACACCCCCCACATCCGCCGTTTAACACAGGCCGAGGCACAACGTCGCAAGGAGCAGGGCCTTTGTTTCTACTGCGATGACAAATTTGAGCAGGGGCACAAATGCAGCCGACCCCAACTTTTTTTGCTTGATGATGTTTACTCCAGTGAAGATGAGGACACCCCACAGCAACCACCAGCTCCAACACCACGACACGATACCCTCTCTCTTCCCATCCCTACTTCAGCTTCAACCCCTCAAACCATCATCTCTTATAATGCTATGTCCGGCTGTCCTTCTCCGGCGACCTTACGTTTCATGGGCGTGCTTCAAGGTCAGTCCGTTCAGGTACTTCTCGACGGCGATAGTACCCATAATTTTATTCAGAGTTGGGTTGCTCGACATTTGGGCTTGGAACTTGATCCATCAGTTTCCTTTCCGGTGCTTGTGGGCAACGGCGAAAATCTTCACAGTGAGGGCAAGGCTCGTAATGTCCATTTACAAATTCAAGGAACCACTATTTCAGCTGACTTTTATGTCCTACCACTCCATGGGTCGGATGTCGTGCTCGGAGTGGCCTGGTTGGCTACACTCGGATCGGTGCTCACCAACTATGCCAATTCTACCTTTCAATTCGTCCAAGGGTCTACTACAATTTCTTGGAAGGGCCTCCAGAGTGCGAGCCCTCAGCCTATTCAGTTGAATTCCTTGCGCAGAAGCCAAAATGTTGGGCCGTAGCTGAGTTTTTTGGCCTCCAGATCCAATTTCAATCCAACGAACCACCATCGCCGATTTCATCGGCCATTCAACCTCTGTTACAGCAATTTCGGTCAGTTTTTACCAAGGCCCCTGGGTTACCTCCTGCCCGTATCAGTGATCATGCCATTCATTTGCCACCTGACGTTGCTGCTATTAATGTCAAACCTTACCGATACCCATATTTCCAGAAGCACAAAATCGAAAAACAAGTCACCGAGATGTTACGGGAGGGCATAATCCAGCCAAGTAACAACCCCTTTTCTTCACCAGTCTTACTCGTTAAAAAGAAAGACGGTACATGGCGCTTTTGCGTTGACTATCGAGCGCTTAATGCCATCACTATCCGAGATAGGTTTCCCATACCGACAGCTGATGAACTTTTCGATGAGCTATTCGGGGCCAAGATGTTCTCCAAATTAGACTTGCTTGCTGGTTTTCATCAGATACGTGTTCGCCCCGAGGACATTCACAAAACAGCTTTTCGTACCCACGAAGGGCATTACGAATTCCTCGTCATGCCATTCGGGCTCACAAATGCCCCCTCCACGTTCCAAGCTACAATGAACGGTATCTTTAAACCTTATCTGCGTCAATTTGTACTAATCTTTTTTGACGATATTCTTGTTTATAGTAAGTCACAGGATGGACATTTGCACTACCTCCGAATTGTCTTCGAGACGCTACGTGATAATCACTTGATTGCTAAGGAAGGCAAATGTATTTTCGGGCAGACCCAAATTGAGTACTTGGGCCACCTTGTGACAGCGGAAGGGCTGAAAGTTAACCCCTCAAAAATCTCTGCAATTCAAGACTGGCCTACTCCGATTAATGTTAAAAGCGTGCGCGGGTTTCTGGGACTTGCGGGCTATTACAGGCGCTTTATTCGCAACTTTGCCAAACTTGCTGCACCCCTCTCTGATCTCTTGAAGAAAGACAACTTTTCTTGGCCTCAGGCAGCACAGATAGCCTTCGACCAGCTTAAGGAAGCATTGAGTAGTGCCCCGCTGCTTGCTTTACCTAATTTCTCTGCTCCTTTTATGATCGAAACAGATGCCTCCGGCACAGGTATAGGGGTTGTACTAGTTCAGAACGGGAGATCGATCGCCTTTTATAGTCACAAATTATCCCCTCGGATGCAAGGGGCCCCTGCTTACCATAGAGAAATGTTTGCGATCACGCAAGCCGTGGGAAAATGGAGACAATACTTATTGGGAAGGCGATTTTCAATTGTCACGGATCAACGGGCACTTATAAACCTCACTGCCCAAACCATTCAGACACCGGAGCAGCAACATTGGCTATATAAACTTGTTGGGTATGATTTTGAGATATTATATCGCCCCAGGAAGTTGAATTCTGTGGCTGATGCCTTATCCCGAGCTCCAACAGGTTGTTTCCTTGCCTTGACAGTGCAAAAGTTCAGTCGATTGGATGAATTTCGATCCTTAAATGCCTCCAATACAGAACTGATCGAACTTCGTGCTAAGGTGACAGCTAAGGATCCTTAATTCAGTGACTACTTTGTTCATGAAGGATTGCTCTTTTATCGGAATCGACTGGTTGTCCCCAACTTGCCGGAATTA
>JAOTBA010000009.1:17214977-17226411 GCA_025629845.1 Erythroxylum squamatum | reverse complement strand
GACCACGGCCTATTCGGCCCATCAGGAGTTAGACTCCCATGCAAATGCAAAGATCTACGTAAACCTAGCATCCACGAGATATATAAGGTACTATTCTACCGTGATCCAGGTATGAGACTATAACCCTAGCCATTCGTCTACGATTTCAGTGCCTTCGTTTGTTTTGCAGGTGTTCGATAGTCAAGATCACGTAAGATCGTGGATCGAGACAATAACATTCCGATCCAGCGAAATCCGGCTGAACCAATTGGGATATCATCAAATTTGTGTCACTATTATTGATATTGCCAAAATAACTTTTCTAACTCACTCTGACTATTGCGAGTTCACAATAAATTTGTTTGGCCTCACTAACACTCATCAACCTTTCAAGCTGCAATTGGCATTCGTTTTAGGCCATATATAGGAAGATTTATTTTGTCCTTCTTTGAAAACGTCTTGTTTTATAATCCATTAGTTAAGAAACAATTAAAATATCTATAGATTGCCCTTATGATAACCACCTTTTTACTAAAGCCTCCAAGTAGGGATGATAATTGGAGACTAACTTGTTCCCATTTAAAGTCAACAAGTCAAATTTGAATTGATGCCAAGCTCAAACATGAGGACCAGTTTAAAAGCCCCAATCGCCTGAATTCCCTTCCTCAAAATAACGTCAGTTTGGTTTTTAGGTTTAAAAAACTTGGAGACCAAAATGATGTCATTTTGGTCAGTTACACAAAAATGATAGTATTTCAGGGTGACTTGAACAAACTTATGCTAGGTTCAAGTTGTGCATCTCAGACTTACTAAACTTTGAGCCAAACTTAGGCCACAGGTAATCGGCATCAAATTGGCTTGACTTGGACTTGAGATCGTCTGTACCGCCTATCCTGTGCCATCTCTGTGCCAACCTCTCCTATCCACATGTTTCACAATAAATAAATGGGACAATGTGAAATAAGTGGATGGAAGGGGTTGGCACAGGATAGGCGGTACAGACGATCTCATCCCCTTGACTTGGCCCCTATTGCCATCCCTAACCTTCAAATGCTTATTTGGCTATGCCTAAATATCCTTTTTGGGACATGTGATGTCTGCCAAAGTGTTTTAGTTGTTCAAGATAAGATTGCAGGTTGTCCAAAATTGGCTTGTGCGAATTAATGTGAAGGAGTTGCAAGGATCTTTCTAGGTTAATATGGAACTATGCAGATTTGTAAAAATATATAGCATTATTGTTAGACTATTAACTAATTTCACAAAAAATGTATTTCGGTGGTTAGTAATAGTTGACCAAGCTTTCCAACAACTAAAAGATGTTTTAATTTAGTTTCTATTCTTCTAAATTTTAGCTGTCAATTACATTGGAATATAACGCCTCAACTAATGGAATTAGAGTGATACTTGTTCACAATCATCTTATAGCATATTTTAATATAAGATTCTCCTTCTCTAACTATTTAAAATTTATACATGATCGAGAATGACTTGCTCTTGTTCTAACTTTACAAAAATGGAGACAATATCTTCTTGATGATATTTTTTGGTCAAGATTGATCATTTTTACCTTAAATTTTTATTGGAGAATGAAACTGCAAAGGCTCCTTATAAAGCTGCTACCATTTAATTTTTTTCATCCTTTATAAGGTTGAATAAGAAAACAAGTAAATGCACTTTTTGACATCCACATGCAGATTTTCTCACTTTAACTCTCCTAATCTTCTTAGACTTTGTGGATTTGCAAGAATCTCTTCAAGTGACAAAAACATGGACAACATGCTGAATTGAACACCTGGATTAGAACAAGGACCCGCTTTAAAGACCTCACTGACAAAAACAACTCATTCGCTTATTTAAGATTCTTCTATCAAGAATCTCTTACGCATTTGTTAAGGAATTGAGGGATTTTGGCCTTACCTTTGGCTCCCGCTGGATTAATGAATATATACGCAGTTCTAAACCATATGTATGAAAAGGGGGGATTCTGAAGTTGAGCAATACGAGAGATCAAAAGATATTTCAACAATTTCTTGACACCCGGTATCAAAGCTGTACACAACTCTCTGGAAAAAAATTTCCCAAGAAAGGAGACTCCCTAGACTTCTGCTATCCCTAAACTAGAAGAACTTGAGGTAACAGTCTCTTCACATAAATGCTGTATAAACATCAAGTTTAAAAGCTGTCAGCTGCAATTTTAGACGTTGGCAAGGAAGTTCTCAAAGTGATATTATATAGAGCAGTCACTGCGACTGCTCATCTGAAACTTCTCTTCCCATGCCATTTGCAAATACAGTTGAATGGAATCCATTTCCATTCCAACTACCATAGCTTGGCCAGCCTTTAAACACAGCTTCACAAAATTCTGCCTTTGCTCGAGCAATCTCTCCAAAGTCTGTCACGGTGCTTATGAGATGATCAGTACTACACAAAGTAGGGTGGCAGAGTAGAAGAGAATCTATGGTAATATATCAGAACATAGACCTTGAGCCTTGGAAGCATCCGTAATCAAATGGAAAGAAGTATTTATCAGAGAAAACGAGGGCATACCTAGATCAGCTGATCTTAGAAATTCTCCTCGGTAATTTGGTCCTGCCAAGATGGCCTCTGATGGCGAAACAATAACACTACCGCCACCACATGTACTTGCATCCAAAAATTTATCAACATTTCGCTTTCCAGAAGGTGGAGGAGAGTCTTTGCTTCGGTAGAATTGGTATGCAGCAAGAACATGCATTCCATACTTCACTTGCATTAAATGTGGGCGCACAATATACCTCAACACGTACGACATAGGTTCAAGGGGTTTACAAGACAATAAAGACAACGGTGTGCAAGATATCTTGAATGGAAGGAAAAGAAGCAAGAGACTCCCCGTTTAAATTAGTTACAAAAAACTCATTTACAAAAGTTTTAACTAAGTCTACCAACACTACTTCTCCATGAATTAATTAGAAGAAAACACTTTTATCATATAATTCAGTTCTCAGAAGTGGTGATCTATTGTCCCAACAAATAAGGCCACCAACTCTCCCAATTGATATCGCGTGCAATGACAGTGATGATTTCTCTTCTGAATTCCTGACCGCACATTCTAATGCCATAGGCATTAGCTTGCGCTGCTTCCCGAGATGCATTCCGCTTAAATAAAAAATCAGAGTTGTACTATAAAGGCATGATCCAGCTCGCTCCACCACTCCTACTACTAAGTGGATTTTATATTTGCCAGCAAGTTTTGCAAGTCTGTCAAACTCAGGACCTGTTAGGCATATAACAAACATGAAAAAAAAAGGAACAGAGAGGGTGACAAGCACTTTGATGTTGAATCAGAATTATGAGTATATACAGGTTTGTTGGGTGCAACGGGTGTATTTTGTGAAAAGGAAAAATAAAATGAACAAAATAGACACAGAATATTTAACGTAGTTCACTATCAATTTTGGGCTATGTCCACGGGCAAAACTCAGCATAATACTTCCACTATTACAAATAGTAGGTATACAAAGATAAAACCAAAATAGTGGCTTACAAGGTGTTTTCCAACCTAAAAATACTAACCTCACTATTTTGTCACTCACCAACCCTTTAGGAATAAATTTCTTAACTTCAGAGCAAAAACAACGCTCTAGTTTCCTCTCTATTTTTCTGTATTTGTTGTACTTCTTTCTGAAGCAGGGAGTGCATTATATAGGCACTCCGCTGCCTGAGGCTGCTGCCTTTGCAGTTGTCTTTCTCCATTCAACAAAAGCATGCATTTATTGAAATCAACAAATGCTACATGCGGCTTCAACAAAAGCAATTGCGGCTTAGACTGCCCAATGTTGGAATGGAGTCCCTCCGTGTGAGAGGGACCCATCTCCAACAAGAATAGCTCCAATATGTGAATTCAAAAAAGCGAAGAAATAACATATGCTAGCATAAGAACTATTCATCAAATTCTTTTATTAACTTAATGACCACCCTGTAAGAATAGGAAATACCTATAAACGCAAGATAATGAGATTTCTAGTGCTAGCACTATAGGTGTTATTCAGAGATGCAAAAGTAAAATCAACAATGAAAATACACCAATTTCATAAATTTAACGTCCCAATGCACCCCTCATGACACAGGATAATGCACTCTGCAAATTGATATGGTTCATTCAAACCTATATCCACAACTAAAACGTACTATTGGGCGTCAAGAATTTAATACGAAAATGATAGTTTCAAAAAAGTGCGGATACATTTAAAGGTGCCCATCGACTGAAGCACTGGATCCTTCAAAAAGAAGTAAGCTTGAGCCAGAGGTACATCGTATGGTTTAAGCTTGAAGTCACACGATTGAAGCCCCACAATTCCAATACCAGAAGCCTTTTTCTGTTATCAATACTCTTCATAAAGAAATATCTCGTAAGACTCTGAAAACTTACTTGTACATAATAGCGAACATCTCATCTACCAACTTCTGCAAATTCTCATCAAATCTATCAATTCTCTTGTTTCTCGCTCTCAATAAAGGGTCTAGATACTCCACTATTCTGAGTGGTGCTTCGAAATTAAGATCGGAAGCTATTAACGAATAAACAACAAAACATAAATTACAATCCCGTAAGCCATTGTACCATAAGACGTAGGAAACAAAATAAAGATAGAAGCTAATAACAGCAAAAATTTGCAGAAAGGTCTGACATTGCTTGTATCCTATGCGAAGCTGCAGATTCAAAGCGAAACCCATGTCCCATTCAACTTCAAACTATACGATAAACGACACTTTACTAGTAAATAACTATCTTAGAAGACGCTACTTCGTCTTCTTTGGGCCATCCTCGCTTGGCCTGAGAGCAAACGGCCATGGAATGATGCTTCCAAAGGCTCACTACGGACGAGGACTGAATAAAGCAAGAGAAGGTGGAATCTTGACGGGTTTGAGGGAAAAGAAGAGCTTGAAAGTGCTGAGACGCGTGGACGGGTAGTGAACCAACTGCCATAGAAGCAGAGAGTCCGGTAAGTTTGAGGTCGTATCACGTGCTTGCGATATAAACGTAAACGAGGAGTTTTGAAAAGCTCTAAATTTAAGTTTCTTGTCTACTAAAAAGTGCTTTCATTTTATAACTAAATATTTATTTTTTAAAAAAAAGTTTTTTTTTGTGAAAAAGGTGCTCGTTCACTCTCCAAATTCTCAACCAAATAAGCATTTATTTCTAATTCAACAAGCTAAATTCAAGTTAACCTGACCCAAAACTTGACTCAAACAATCCAACTCTTTAATTTATTGAGAAGACGATGTTATTTACCTGACCCATTTTCACACTTAAGTGAGGCTGTATCATTTCCTAAGATCAATATATTAAATTAGAGGCGGTTAGCTCATGAACTTGCTCGGTTGATTCCCATACTATATATTTCGCCAAAATCTATTGGTCATGGATGATCTTCTCCATTACGAACCTGGATTAAACCAGGGTTTAAGAAATTTTCTTTGATATTATCTCCACCTCACCACGTTCTTCAGATATAAGGAGCAGAAACAGGATCTTGGGTATTAAGTTGGGAGTTCATGGAATGGACCGAGATATTAAGGCAAGGGAAATTTGTTCAAGCAGAGTGTTAATCCAAGACTGTTCCAGGCATGTTACGCTCAAAGCAGGATTTGTTCTACCAGTTTAGTTACGTGCATGTCTGGTGAAACTTGAAAATTCTAGAAAAGAAAATTCCATAAGACTTGACAGCAACAAGTGGAGTTAGCTTCTCAGACCTAATACAAAATAAGATGTGATATTCAGTACCATGTTTGGAGCAGGAATGGAAAGCTAAGATACAAAGACCAAACTCACAACCAATCAACTTTGTGGTACAGCCTCCACGAACTGCTTTTTCATTTGAGTAGCATGCCAATGCTAAATATTCATCTTTTCCATGTCTAAGGACAAGTTCTCTGGTACAAATTCTTCTTTTAATCTACATAAAACCCAATCATCCAGCTGAAGAGAACAGACAATGTAGTAATCAGAATCATATGCTGATACTGGCCTTGCAAGTCAGTAATGTTTCAATTTTGGATTATTTCATCATGTTTTGCCAAATTGTATTGATATTAGAGCATCTCTAGCTTATTTTTCAATACCTGACTACATTTAAGATGAGCATTGACAATATAATAGTATAATACGTTTTCAACATTTGGTTAGTGAACTAATTATTAAAAATTAGGAATAAGTAATTTGTTTTTCACCTTCCCTTCCCAATGGTTGCACGTGACTAAGCAATAATGATGCAGCAATCTGTATTCAATCATATGCCAGTTCGTTTTGCGTCCATTTCTTAATTCCCCTTCACAGAAGCGCAGGTTTTGCTTTACTCCTACCACCCCGAAGTTGCCTAAGATTTTACCATCTGAATACTCGAATGCTTCCCAATAGCCATGTCTTACTTGGTAAACTGGAAGCCATCTAGATCCATAGTGGCAATTCCTGGGTGTCAACACAAACCGTTCCTTCACTCCACTTACATTTGCTTCGCCTAAAATAAGCGTCAAAAATTCATTATTCCAACCAAGCAAGAACTTCTAAGCCAATAACTTTATATGTGAACATTAGTCTTGTGAGGAGACCATAGTATGACAAAATTTCGAGAGAAACAAACCTGAGAAGAATTCTTTGGGATGATAATCTCGTATATCTGCCAATATTAAATTTTCTATAAGAACTGGTTGACTTGTAAATTTGTTGTTGAGTTGATTTATTATGTACTGATCAAACTCGTGGTTGTCAGTCATCCCCAAAGCTCTAAGCCAAGCTTATGATGCAAAGTTAAATAAGTCCCGTTGGTTTTCTGTAGAAATGAAAACTCAAAGATCTGGCATAACACCGATCATAAGTTCAATATATAATGTCATTGGAAAGACAGGATATTCAGAAAGCAGATATTATGAGGTCTTCAACCCCTAAGGTTTCAAATAACAGGTACAGACAATGCTAGGCTGCTTGATAATACATATTCAATGCTGCTATTCTATAGCAAGTTCCAGATCTCCTAAGCCATATAAATGCTGATTTTTCAGTGCCTTAAGATTATTTTGTGAACGAAAGACACACTCCAACTGTTGCAGCTAAAAATGCCTGGAAAATGGGATTTCGACCCAACCCCAGGCTTCAACAGCACAATCACTCCTAAACCTCTACTCAGTAAACTGCGAATCAGTGAGTAATTTCATCAAACGATTGAGCAACAATCCTATCTCAATTTTAACAAATACAGGAATTAAAGCATGTCTTGATACTAATCATTGATTCCCACTTATCATTTTCAAGTGAGCTTTTTATCAAACAGGAAGTCTGCATGTATTATCGTGGACTTCTCATGAACTTTCAAAAATTCGAAAGGACCCTGAGTAAAGACCAAATATTTAACATCTCAAGAAGATAAACTTGGAGTAATATCCTGATTTTTCAGAAGACGCAGAAAGACTTGCCTTACCTTGGCAAAGGACAGTCTAGAAGTGAAATTAATTGAAATCCTAAGTTCTCAGAACCCTAATGCTAATGAAAGATACCAATTTCATTAGCATGGATTCACCATTGAACTACCCACAACCCAAACAGATTCATAAAGAATAAACCGAACAAAACAAGAAGTTTGTAACCCGATGGGGAAAATACCCTCTTCTGCGAACCACAATTTGTCCTGAATTGAGAAGAGCAAGATGATTACTTGTTTTACTATTCTTTTGTCAATAAACAAGCTGAACAATTTAAGCATACGGGACGATTTAAACAAGCTCCTTGTACCTAGACATGTCTCTGCTTCTTTTTCAATTTGTCAAACAAACTAAATAACTGCGAAATTATTTAATCACTCAACAAAAGATGTTACTATTTATATTAATTTTATTTGATCATTTCATCACAGGTTTAATAAATAATTAACCATATTTTTTATTCATCACAGGTTTAATAAATAATTAACCATATTTTTTATATTAAACTTCTTTATTATCTTTAATTCAGAATAAGTATGATTTTCTTATCCTTAAATTTTACAAAAATTGTAATTGATAAATATTCAAAAGGAATTTAAAATTTTAAGTTTTTTTCCCTTTGCACAAAATATTAATTACAATAGTTATAATAAAAGTATGAAATAGTAAAAAGAGGTTAAAAAAGTCAATATAATAATAGACTAACATAAAATATTTGATCTAAAGATAATAAAAATCTATTATTTGTTCTATAAGGCTTTCTTAAAAAATATGAAATGCATGTATCTTATGTGACACATTTAATATAATCATGTATATCTAATGCTTTATTGATATGAATTAACAAATAGAGTGCGACAATCAATAATAATACCTTTATTATTTAAATTGTAATACTATTTCTTTTGTAGGTCTTAATTTATCTAAAATTTATGTTAAACTATAATAGAGAAATTTGTTTTCTCTCACTAGATGTTAAACTACATACGAGAAAGCCTATATAGGATTAAACACTTATATCGTCCTATGTCTCGTAAATCCATAGATTTCTCAAAACATTTGTATATATCATAGAGACATATGATCAATTTTAATCTGTATATGTAGCACCCCACTCTCATAATGCATGTCCCCGAACATACCGACGGTATTCGAAAATACACTCTACAAAGGCGGTGCGCTAGGACGGTTAAACAATCGAACTTATTACAAATTTTGTCACGTATCACACGCATTTTACAGAAAACTACTAATCAAATTGGGCCCTTTTTTTTTATAAACATCATAATCACAATTATTATTACACCCATTGATCAATCTCATTTACAAACATTTCCAATTTGGAAAGTCATTACAAAACATAATTATTCAGATATACGTGGTACAATAATTGCGGAATACATTATTTAATACAAAAATTAATAGAAAAATATATGCAGACGCGAACTGTTCCTGACCTTTATCTCTTATTCGAATGCAGTGGCTAGACTCCAATTTGTCTAACTGGAGATCTTCTCTTAGCTTAAAAATGTTGCAAATTTTGGATTGAATTTTGCGAACTCAATGAGTGGATCATCCTCGATGGCTCACTCAATCATATAACACATCAACTCATAAAATCACATATTTCACATCATTTCATTAATCATCATGTAGATTTTCACATTTCACATTTAGAGCAGTCAAACAGTTCATTTCAATCATTTAAAACATACATATCAATTATATATGCAGTGCACATGAGACTCACTTCCAATAGTTATTGTCGTGACTGAGTGCCTTTTTATTGGCCCATATCCCTTATAGATACCGAGCTTGTTTATGATAGTCCCATATTTCTTGTAGATACCGGGCACATTAACAGCTGAGCATGTGGCTCTTATGCATATTCCAAGCTTTAAACTCTTTCAGACTGGTCACTTTGGTTACAACTTCCTTTATGTTATCATGCATTCATGTAAGGAAATGCATCACATTTACATATATTCTATCAGTCACTTGATTTCAGTTTCACACTCACATTCACATTTATCATCGGACCTGGTTCGACATTCAACAATAATGTTGAGTATCACTTATTCATTCAAATTCACATTCAAGAAGCACTTCCAATGATTTTTACATGCATCAAACGCCTCGGACATTTATTGTCCAGAATCAACACATTCACATCAATCATATCAGTAGTAATTTAATACAGAAATTTAAAACAAAACAAACAATAAAAATGAGATCATCTAGGTCGACTTACAGTACGCTCCAGATTAGCATTTGCTTCCTTGATTCGGAAACGTCTAGATGCGGACATTCTATCCTATATATCAACATCATGCAATACATATTGCACACACATTATTAATTGCACAACCACATAAACATTCAATTGTACACATATGTATAGGTGTAATGTATAATGCATGCTCAATTTGACTATTTTGGGTATGTTTCCTTAATCAATCTCTTGATCATTCAAACCCTATCATTTATAGTGTCTAGCTTATTCTTAGGTTTACACCTCCAGAACACTTGGTTATTCTAATATCATAACTCAATTACTCGTCATTTCTTTTCTAGTATTATGTGCTCTCATAATATCCAATTTTCATTCACCTTTACTTAATGCATATTACTCAACTCTTTTTGAATGACAACTATTACATATGAACATCTTCATTCCCATTATACTCGTGCCTTTAGTACTTTGATATAAAAATTCATTCACTAAGTTATAACCTCAATCATCACTTCATACATATCACATATTTAGTCACTTAATGCAAGCATCATTCTAGCTTTTCGTAAGACATATTTTTGGGTCAATTTTGTATGGCAATTTTGACAAAGAAAATGATGTATTCAGGCAATAAATTCTTCTAAAAAATGTTCCTCTATGTCTTAAGTTTCTAATGACACCAATTTCATGCAGTTTGGTTCAGTATTTTGAAACTTATACACAAAATACTTCATATTGTTCTCACACCATGACAACACACTGTACTCAACTTTAAGCCAAATTTTGAAACTTTTAGAAACAGAATTACAATTCTATTCCTTTATGAAATTTGTATCCATATGTCTCTATTTTAATATTAATAAAAAATAATCCCATTTGGATATCTACAGATCAAGATATGGCCAAAATACAGATGCATGTTCAGTGAAAACACTCCATTTAACCTATTCCACCGCACTTCATCATTTTCATCCTAAACTCATCAATTAACTATTTACCAATCCTTTCCTATTGAATCATATGACAATGAATTCTGGTATAGAGGAAGTGTGTGGGGAGCTTATGGTTCAAATTTCAAGCCAATCGGAGGTCCGGAAAAGAATTATGGTCAAAAGAGTGAAGGGTGTTTAAAACTTTCAAAAAGCAGTGCAACTTCTTTATCCGGATCGTGTTCCTCTCTGTCACAATCGTGCTTATGCACGATCGTGCACTGCCTGACATTTCCTTTCTTTCATGATTGTGCTTGTGCACGATCATGCATTACCTAATGTTTTCTTTCTGTCACGATCGTGCTTATGCTTGGCTCCCCTGATGTTCCCTCTTCGTCACGATCGTGCACTACCTAATATTTCCTCTCTTCATTCCTACTTCTATTTCAGCTCAAATCATTCACACACAAATAAAAATTCATGCTTAATCATAAACACGAAAATAGAACATATTCTTATACACTTTCATCATTAATTTTCTGCACATGTACTAATTTATTTTTCACCTTTATTTCTTTCTTAAATATCAATTTTTTCTGCACTTTTTCCTACACCATCTTTAATGATCATTGACTGCGCGTCATAACGCTAGTCAAAATAAAATAACTAGACTACTACTGTAGCAGTGGCGAGTCTAAGTCGATCCCACAGAGAGTGTCTGTAAAGTTCATGAAATAAAATTAATTTTGGATTTTTAGAAGAACAAAATAAAATAAAACTAACTAATAAAAACAAATTAAAGAAAACATGCAAAAATGATAAATGTGGGGAATTC
>JAOTBA010000009.1:17155304-17174324 GCA_025629845.1 Erythroxylum squamatum | reverse complement strand
ATATATATATATATATTTTTATATATATATATATATATATATGTATATATATTTGTAGTAAATTGTCGATGTCTATAAATACATTAGCCACTGAGTTGTGTAGCTCAACCCATCATTTTTCCTCTTCAGGTACAGATCGAGAAGATCAGTGATCCTTGCAAGGCATTTGGACAAACTCCCAGATAGTTAGCTTTTGTAACTAAGTTAGTGACTAGACTTTTGGATAGCTTTATAAGAATATCAAACATTGAGCATCCAATGTATTTTGTATCTTATAGTAAGACTTTGATGTAATGTTGATATGTAAGTAAAGCTTGTTCAAACATTTACTTTGTTTAGAAATGAGAATGAGAATTTGAAAAGTTCCTTTTGTGTATGATTATGTTATTTTAAAGGTTGAGTATAATGGATGTGGAAGTGGAATGTGTATGTGCATATTCTTTTTGTTGAGATTGCAAATTATTGCTAGTATTAGAATAGCATGTTAGAGTTGGAAAGATTGTATATAATGAATCATTTAAGTTGAGATTCAAGAGTTAATGGGATGTACTTAGTAGTTAAATGGATATGAAGTGATATTGCACTAGAAGAGGTAAATTTGAGGAGATTATAAGTAAAAGGGATGCTAGGATGGATTTAGGATCCATTGGAGGGGTCTTGGAGAGTAAAAATTTTTGTTAGACCCGAAGGTTACACGGTCAGGAGGTGTATATTCACACTGATCGTGTATTCTTGATGCAAAAAAATTGCCAGACCCATGGGTTACACGGTCTGCCCGTGTGGTTTCCCATTCCCGGAGCCCAACTCCAGCAGAGATCTTTGAGGATATGGATGGATCATTATCTAGATTTTATCTTTTATCTTATTAGTTATGATGTACTCCTGTTTAGATGGGATAACATTTAATTGGATAATATGATGTAATCTGATAAGTGATAAGGATAAGATGTGATCTAGGTAATTGAGTTCTGTTAGGATTCTAACTTGGCCATCAAGCCAGAGATGCCTATAAATAGCTCATTTGAGCCTTGCTTCTTAGACATAGAGATTGAGAGAGCATTCCTTTGTATACTTTGAGGGAAGTAATAAATGTTAGCATTTGTTGCATCTCTTTTGTGCTTTTATTGTTGCAATTAATATTTTAGTGCTTTCGTAGTTTTCTTGCAAGAGTGTGAAAGTTGAACACAATGAGGGTCGTGAAGCGTTCGAGAACAAGGTTTTGTTAGTCAACGATCACGTGAGAAAAATGAGTCTTACTTAAACAGACCTAAATGAAAATTTTGTGCAAAGGAGTAGGCGCAACTTATGGTATAAGTTTGGTGTGTAAGAACACCTTTGTAACACTTATGTCAAAACACCTGATGACAGAACAATTTCCCTTGACTAAACAAATAACTTCGTTAATCAAAGCCAATTCCAGCCATTTAATCAAGCTTCTTAGTCTAACCATTAATGAACAATATATAAGAAAGGGTGGATTTTGTCTTATTTATGGGACCATTGATATCCAAACGAGTTTTTTCAAATTCAAATTTTTCCCACAAAAAAAGAAAAGTTTTGTCCTATCACCCTTCTTTTTTGCTTGCACATTTTAAACCTTATTTTTCGGAGTCAATTTGTTTAAGTTAAAAAAGTTGCTAATTTTAATTATTTAAGGGATATTACCATGCCCTAATAGCATAGTACTTCTTGATTTTGATCAAACTACTAGATTCGACTTAATTGACCTGTTTTTATAAACATATATGTGCTTATTAATATATATATATATATATATATATATATATATATTATGAAAGATTTTTTTTGTTCTCTCTTCATCATTTAGGGAGAATTTGGATTTAATTTACATCTTTTCATAATGAATTGTTCATGATTGACCAGATCGTTGATACAAAGAATATCTAAATACCAAACTCGCTCTCTATATACCTTTCGTGAAATAGAAGAGGCTCTTGGTAAAATCAAAAAAAAGAACCTGTTGTTCTTCCGTTTAAAAAAAATATTAATGTTCTATCATGTTCCATCAACACACTAAATGGGTTATATGATATATCGGGTGTGGAAGTAGGCCAACATTTCTATTGGAAAATAGGAGGTTTCCAAGTCCATGTCCAAGTACTTATCACTTCTTGGGTTGTAATTGTTATCTTATTAGGTTCAACTCAAGTTTATGTGAATTCTATTAATTAAAAATTAGTTAACAGATAAATTAATAGTTTATTAACTTATTAAATATATTTCTTAATTTAATAAGCATATATTTAGTCAATTAAAATTCAATAAATTTTGTCAATCTAGTCAATTAAATGTGAATAAGTGACTCCAAATATTCATTATATGTATAATAATTCCAGAAATTTCTCTTCAAAAACTTTTGGATTTAATAAAAGTAGAGATAAAATCCAAATAAATCTAAATTCAAGAAAAAACTTGTTATGACAGAGTTATATTTTAAGAAAATATCATAACTAATTATACATGTGTAATTTTAGCCAAATTCTTAATTTATAATATGAATAAGAACACTTAATTATATAAAATTTTCATAAAAGCACTATTTTATGAATTTTTTAAAATTGTTTTCTTAAATCAAATTAGAACTATAAAATACTATAAAATAAAAGTTATTAATTTATCAAGTATTAATTTATATAACTTTTACTATATTAATCAAATTGTATTGAGGAAATGTAACCATTGTGACGTGGTTAAAACTTTGGAACACTATGTTAGGACCATAATGCGGAGTATTATACAACTATGAGAAATTATTATATAATAAAAGTTATTAATTTATATAATTTTTAAACCATTGTAACATGGTTAAAACTTTGGAAGACTAGATTAGGACCATAATGTAGAGTATTATACATTAGATACAAAAAATGTAACTCATATAACACTGAGGCGTAACTTTATTGATTGCTAGTCCAATCAATATTTTACTCTTTGAAATGGAGGGCTAAATAGAGTTAACTTTCATAAAGAAACTCAAACTTGAACTTTAAGGCTATGTTTGGTTGGACATAAGGTTTTTAATGGAATGGAATGAAATGGAACGTAAATGGATGTAATATTAGAAATTTGTTGTTTGGGATGGATGAAAGTGTTCATAATGTAATATAGTGAAATGTGGTCTGGATGAAGGGTTTATAATGTAATATATTGTAAAGTTGTTTATCATTTTACATTCCATTCTAAACCCCCCATATCGGAGGTTTTTTATTTTTATTGTTTAGGATGGAATGGAATATGAAACTCTCCTCTTCCATCCTATTCCATTCCATTCCATTATAAACATTCCTCCCAAAAGATGGAATAATATTACATTTCATTCCATTCCATTATTAAACTCCCAACCAAACATACCCTAAGGGCTTGGACTCGGAGGATATTGGCAAACCATTCTTTAAAAAACTCTTGCTATCCTCTCAAGTTTGCGACTTCAAGCCTAAGAAGGAAAAAAAATTCAGCTCATTGTTGTTTAGAATATTTAATTCCTTAAACTTTATTTTTTACTGAATAATTTATTAAATTTAAAGTATTGCATGCTGGTATTTTTGTGTTTTTTATTGACAATGAAACACACACATTGTTTGTGAATTAAAAAATTGAAATAATCATTTATTTGATTAAAAAAAAAAACCTCTAACCTAAAAGGATTGCATGTAATCCATTTCTTAATCCTTAAAAACTAAAATGCAACCTAACTATTTAATCCACAATCAAAAACTCATTAACTCACATCATCATTCCTAGCATGAATCCCTAAATTCATATTATATTGCATTTTCTTTCATCATCTACTTTGCTATTTGATGACGTATGTGAATAATGTTATCTCAAGGTTTATGTTTAACGATTTTAATGATAACTTTATAATATTTCAAAATTCAATTGGATTTATTTCCTTGTATAGGCAATGATATAATTCTTAAAAGGAAATAAAATCATAGGATAATTGCTTCCTTTCTTACAGGAACCTTCTTTATGAACTTACCTAATTAGAAATGATTCCATGACATCCAGAAGGATCTTACTAATTTGAATAATTAGCTTCGGAAGTTTTGAAAAAATGTTCTTAACGTCTGAATATCAAAGATTTCAGTAGAGATGATATCGAAGATTAAGCAACGACTAGTTAAAGAAAATGTATACTTAAGATAGAGCCACTGCATTTCCGATACATATAGATTTGTGAAATACCTAAGCAACGTCAATATTCTTGAAAGTTATATCAAACTCTTTATGTCCTAGAATGTGAAATCACTCTATTGAGGGAGACTATTAAATCCTTTATACATTTCTTATTGAGAGCTTATAGAGGTTTGTTAAACACTACGAGTGTGGAAGGTTGAAGAACCTTGAAAAATATGTACTTGTGAGCTTGGAGAAGCTAGTGAAATTTTACTACTTGGATATAGTAAAATACTTAAGTTGAATACTTGGGAACTAGATATAAGATTTGTTATAAATCGAACCAGTATAAATCGACTGAGTAACTCTCTCTCTCTTAACTTTTAAATTTCTGCATTATAGTGTTTGTGTTTTTCAACTTGCAAGAGGTTCCTTCGGTTTTACAATAGGCTTCTTCTGTTTTTATATCACAAGAGGTTCCTTTCATTTTGAGCATTAATAGGCTCTTATCGATTAATAGATTCCTTTCTTTTTGAGCTCTAGCGGGCTCCTATTAATTAACAAGATCCTTTTGTTTTCAACGTTAATAGGATCTTTTCAAAAGTTAATAGGACCCTTCTATTATAGATTTATTTTGTTTAGAAGGATATTATCAATTTTTAAATACCTTGAAAAAAATGTTTACACACAATTCACCCCCCTTCTTGCATGTGTTTGATTTATCATTTGGTATCAAAGTGAGGTTTCACATTGATTGTATTTTACAGCATGTGATAGATCATGGAAAAAAATTTGAGAAGCCATGAAGGACAATATGTCTCAAAGCCTTCTTATTTCAATGGAAACAACTAGTCATACTAGAAAGAGAGAATGACTATTTATCTTCAATCTGTAGATATCAAAATCTGGTAAGCTATCAAAGTTGGAGCCACACCTCCTACTACTGACGATGTAGAAGTGTGGACTGATGTTGATAGAAGAAACGCACAACCAATTGCCAAAGCAAGACATTATCTGATCTATACACTATCTCTAGAAGAGTATAAAAAGATATCTTACTGTTCTACAACAAAGGAAATGTGGTACAAACTACAAATCACTTTTGAAGGAACGAACGAGGTAAAGAAACATAGAATAAGTCTTTTAGTGCATCAATACGAAACTATTTGCATGAAACAGGGAGAAACGATAGACGGATTCTTTAGACGTTTCAACAACGTCATCACTGACTTAAAGAACTTAGGTAAGATATATCCTAATGAAGAGCTTGTGACAAAGATTCTAAGATCACTACCAAAGGAATGGATACCTAAGATGATAACTCTAAGACTGTAAAGGATCTTGACACTATCTAACTCGACTGGTTAAGAGGAAACTTAATGATTCATAAAGCCAAACTTAGGCAGGATGAAGGATCCTCATACAAAAGAGGAATGACACTAAAAGCAGCTAATGAATCAAACAGAGTTGAAAGCGACACTGAATTGCAAATAGATTGAGATGATGAACTCAATTTCATGGTTGGAAAATATGTTCGCTTTTACAAAAAGAAGATCATGAAGAAAAGAGAAGGAAACAAGAAAACTGTAAACAACAGTTTCCTATTAAAAGGGAGCGGCGGTAATAACAATACATAAAACAATCAAATCATATGATATCACTGCAAGAAACCTGGACACACAAGACCAGAATGCCCTCTTTTTCAAAAGGACAAATTAGAAAATAGAAAACCTAAAAAACAAGCTATGACTGCAGCTTGGTTAGATGAAGACTTTGAAAACTTTGAAGAAGAAGAACCTGAAGAAGTCAATAACATTTGCTTTATAGCCGAATCAAGATACGATGAGGTATATTATTCTAACTCTGATATTGAAATTGATGAATTAAGAGATGCATATTATGAACTGTATGATTAGTATAAAAAATTAACAGTGCAGTACTTCAAAAAGGTTGAGAAGTCCAAAAATAATGATGCATCCCTGACGAATAAGATTGAATCACTATAATCTGAGAATAAGAATTTGTTGCTAAAATTATGTCTCTTAAAAATGGCTACAAGAAAAAAGTCTCTAAAAAGGAGTTCTTGGAGCAAAAGGTAAGTCAGTCAGAGAATACATTGCTTGAAAATGATTTTGTTAAGATAAAACAACTAGAAGAAAATTTGCTTCTTTAGGAAACGATCTTGCCAATTTTATTGATGGAAGGAACAATCTTGATGCATTACTTAGGAATGGTAAAAGTGTTTTTGATAAGGCTGGAATAGGATATAATGAAAACAATAATATTAAGCTATACAAGAATTTCTTTGTTAAATCCATCAGTAGCCATAGTCAAAATAATGGGAACCTGATAAATAGCAAATACTATAGTAATTCTCATTCATCTGTTTTGTGCAATTATTGTGGTAGACATGGTCATATTAGTCATTCCATTAACTTTCGAAAAATGAAAAAATTATCTCAGATGTATGTTTAGAGATCGAAATGTCAAACTACTAACCTGAAAGGACCCAAAAAAATTTGGATACCTAAAATGAGATAATATATTCCGCAAATATGCTTCAGAATAGAGACAATAGAAAATCAATAGAAAGTTTATGGTGGTTGTTCGCGACACATGACAGGTGAAATATCACATTTCAACTATATTGAAAGGAAAGACAGAGGTAATGTTGTCTTTACTGATAAAAACAAGGCAAAAGTCATTGGAATTGGTAAAATTGGTGACTCTAACTCTGCTTCTATATGTTGGTAAAATGTTCTTTATGTTGATGAATTGAAATATAACTTATTGAGTGTAAGTCAATTATGTGATAAGGGTTATAGAGTTACTTTATATGCATCACATTGTGAAATTATTGCTAATCTTAATGATAATATTGTATTTATTGGTCCTAGCAATCAAAACATATATTGTGCTCAACTAGAAGATATGTCTTCACAAAATGTCAAATGTTTTGGTTATATAGAAAATGATTCATTTATCTGGCATAGAAGATTTTGACATGCTAGCATGAGCATCTTATCAAAAATGAGTTAGTGAGAGGACTTCCTAACCTGAAGTTTGAGAATAATTAGGTCTGTGAAGCTTGTTTAAAAGGAAAACAAATCAGAAGTAGTTTCCCTCCTAAAAAATTATGTCTACAAACTAGCCGCTTGAACTTGTACATATGGACTTATTTGGTTCCACTAGGACTCAAAGCTTTGGTGGTAAACATTACGACTTTGTTATAGTAGATGATGATAAGTGTAGATTGCATTGTATTTTTATAGGTAATTTGATATGTGTTTAGTGGTTAAGTTGATTTTTTAGTGTGTGTTGAGATTAAGAATTGTGTTAGTTTATAAACATTTGTTTTTAAGTATTCTTTGGGCGAGAATATGTTTTTGAGCTTAAATTATATATATATAAGGTGCCAAGATGAGTTTGTTAATGTTTCAAGGCATTCAGAAGAGTTTCGGAGGAGACTCGAACCAAAATACTAGGCCACGATCATGGGGGACTTGCCACGATCGTGACAGAAGCACCAACATTGGGCCACGATCGTGATAAATATGCCATGATTGTCATAGAAGCTCAAGCATAGGGTAAACCGACCATGATGTTGGCTTGCGTGTAGACAGACGCGGAGTCACTTTCAGATTCGAGTTTTCGAGGGATGTTTTGGACATTTCAAACCCTAGAAAGGCATTAGGGTTGCCTTAATTGGAAAATAATATAAAAGGATAATGATGGAACCCTACAATGGAGCTTACATTTCTTCCTACATTTGGAAACACAAAAGAGAGAGAGAAAGAAGAAGTGGAGGGTCGTTCTGACGTCGAAGCTTCCCGGAATAGGTGATCTCCTGATGTCGCTGCTCTCCCAACTCATCCAACCTAAGTTTCATTTCCTCCCTGTTTACTTTTTTATTCAATTAAATGTGTAAGATTGAGATGGGTTGTATGGACATGGATTTTGAGTTGTTCATGATGTTCTAACTTTTCCTTTAGGACTTTGCTTATCTTTAATGTTAATCTAGTTGATTTGTGTTTACTTGAGTTGAGTGTTGTGATTGATTAATGTATTTGCATATTTCGGTAATAAACTGAGAGGATGAACCGAACAAAAATGATTAGATTGGATTAACAAGAGTTGGGCGATCTAATTGACCACTTAGTCAATTTAGTTTGTAATTTCATGAAGAGAGATCTTGTGCGAGACCCAATTGTTTTTTAGAGAGCTTTATAACTAATTAGAATTGTGGGTAATTTGTGAATTAAGAGATTGCAAGTCCATAATTCAATTAGGGTTTACAATTTAGGGAATGATTATAACTCGAGAGAGAGTAATCAATCCTACGATTGTCTAGAACTGACACATCATAAACACATAAAAGCCTAGATTAACATTGATGATAGGTAAAATCCCTCTCCGATAACTTGATTAATTCTCTTTACAGATTTCCATTATTACATTATTCGATTGTTGCTAGTTTGTTTTGATTTAGTTTACTTTTCAGTTATTATTCAAATTTGAGTTTTAAGCAAAGGACAACTTGAATTAAGTGGTGCCTAAGTACAATCTATGTAGGATGATATCTACTTTTTACTACAAGTAACGACCTATACACTTGCTATTTTTAGTGTAAAACAAGTAATTAGTTTTGTAATCAACAAGTTTTTGGCACTGTTATAGGGGATTGTTTTGTTTAGCATCTTGTTTAGTTTAGGTAACTTTGATTTAAAAGTGTTTGATACTTTTCCTTGAGTTTTTCAAGTGCATGAACACAAGAAACACGAGAAGGTCCAACAAGCTTAGTGAGGAAGAGCATTCAGATATTACAAGGCACGAAAGAGAGCTAAGAAGAGCTAGACGCCAAAAACAAATACAAAGGAATATGGTATAAGAAGGAGAGCAAGGAAAAGCTAAGGGGACATTGATGGACTTTATGAGGCCAGGTTTCAGTCCTCAAAGAGTTACAAAGCCAACGATTTAGGCCAATAATTTTGAGATCAAGCCAGCACTCCTTAATATACTTCAGAGCAGTGTGCAGTTTTATGGGTTGTCTAACAAAGATCCCAACGCCCATCTTGTAAATTTCTTGGAGATCTGTGATACTTTCAGGTTTAATGGGATGTCGGATGATGTCGTGAGGTTGAGATTGTTTTCTTTTACTATAAGGGATCGGGCAAAGGCATGAGCAGCTAGCCCAAACTTTCTTGGCTAAGTACTTTCCTTTGACCAAGACAACAAGAATCATTAAAGAGATCACCAACTTTCAACAAAGTGAAAGGGAGTCATTGTATGAAGCTTAAGAGAGATTCAAGGAATTACAAAGGAGTTGCCCCCACCACAACCTTCCGAGGGAGTTTCTTTGGTAAACATTCTACAATGAAGTGACTCAGAGCACAAGAGGAACAATAGATACAGTTACAGGAGGGTCTTTGATGAGGAAAACCATTGATACAACTCATGGTCTTTTGGAAGAGTTGGCGAGTAATAGTTGTATATGGTGAAATGAAAGGAGTAGACAAGGGTCCAAAGAGCAAAAGGAATGATTCCACCTGACTCAGTGACAGCCTTGCAAGCACAGATTACTGCCCCCACCAAGTAGTTGAGCAACATGCAAGAAGCTTCTTCATCCATAGTCAAGACCATGCAAGTACAATGTGAATTATATGGACAGGACAACTATGGCACAGCTGAACGTTTCTTGCCGGGAGCGAGTGGTACAAAACAAGTAAATTACTTGGGTCAGCCGTAACGAGGTAATAATCCATACTCTAATACTTACAATCCTGGGTGGAAAAACTACCCAAATTTTTCGTGGAGTACTAACAATGCAGGTGGCTAAGAGAGAACACAAGGACCTCCCGAATTTCAACAAACCATCTTAGATCTTTAGAGAATAAAATGGATAAGTTAATGGACGTATTGGGGTGAAAGTTCTCAAGCCAAAAGGAAGGACTAAGAAGAAAAGAAGAGAGTCAGAAAAGAATAAAGGCAAAGTTTGACCAGATTGTGAAGAACCATGCTTCATCCATCCATAACTTGAAGGTACAGGCAGGTCAACTTGCTAATGCTTTTTCTACTAGGAATACAGGAAGCTTATCGAGCAACACTGAGGCTAATCCAAAGGAACAACTTAAGGCAATCACATTTAGGAGTGGCAAGAAATTGGAGGAGCCAAGTGTGCAAAAAGATAGCCAACAAAAGGAAAAGGTAGAAGACAAAGAAGAAGGGAAAACATATGTACCACCACCACCCTACAAGCCTAAGATTCCATATCCACAAAGTATGCCAAATTTATCAAGGACATAATGACATACAAACACACTTAGGAGGATAATCAGATGGTGACCTTGACGAAGAACTGTAGTTCGATCATCACAAGCACAATGCCTTCAAAACTACAAGATCCAGGGAGTTTTACTATTCTATGTGTTGTTGGTGATTTTGAATTTTCTAAATGCTTATGTGATTTAGGCGCAAGTATTAACTTGATGCCTTTGTCTATTTAAGGAAATTGGGGCTAGGAGATGTCAATCTAACATCCATGCTTATCTAACTTGTGGATCAATCCATAAAAAGTCCATTTAGGGTAGTAGAAGACGTTCTGGTAAAAGTGGATAAATTTATAATTCTTGTTGATTCTGTTTTGTTAGATTTTGAAGAAGATAGGAATTTTCCACTGATTTTGGGTAAGCCCTTTATGAATACTGGTAGGGCATTAGTTGATGTACATGAAGGAAAACTGGTTTTGAGAATTGATGATGAGCAGGTTGAATTCAATATGACTAAATCTTTGAAGAAACCGGTGGATGGAAGTGCTTGTATGAAAATTGATGTTGTGGATGATTGTGTGAAGGAGGTTAAGAAGGAAATTTAAAAGGAAGTTAAGAAAATTATTGAAGTGCATAGGGATGAGAGTGTGAGTGAAGAGGAATTGTGTGAGGCGGGTGAGCAAGAGAAGTTAGAGAGAGAGATGCACCCACACCACCTTCCACTGTATAGCCTCCCACTTTAAAACTAAAACCCTTACCTTCTCACCTGAGATACACATTTTTAGGCAAAGACCATACCTTACCCGTCATCATTTCCAACCAATTGGATGCTGAGCAAGAAAGAAAGTGGTAGAGATTATTAAGAAAAGGATGAGAGCCATGGGGTGGCAAATTTTTGATATTAGGGGGATTATCCCTAATGTAGTGATGCATAAGATTAACCTTGAAGAAGGATACAAGACAGTAAGGGAGAGAC
The DNA here is from genome assembly GCA_025629845.1 of Erythroxylum squamatum. Classification (NCBI taxonomy): domain Eukaryota; kingdom Viridiplantae; phylum Streptophyta; class Magnoliopsida; order Malpighiales; family Erythroxylaceae; genus Erythroxylum; species Erythroxylum squamatum. The sequence continues at coordinate 17,162,942 of JAOTBA010000009.1, read as the reverse complement.
AAAGAAGGTTAAACCCAAACATGCAAGAGGTTGTGAAGAAGGAAGTGGTAAAGCTTTTAGATGCAAGTATTATATACCCAATTTCAGATAGTGAGTGGGTAAGTCCAGTGCAATGTGTGCCTAAGAAGGTAGGCATGACAGTGATGGAGAATGAAAAAGGTGAACAGATTTCCACTAAGACCATCATAGGTTGGAGAGTGTACATTGATTATAGGAAGTGCATTGATTATAGGAAGCTTAATTTGGACACCAAGAAAGACCATTTTCTATTACCTTTTGTGGACCAAATGATTGAGAGGGTGACTGGCCATGCTTTTTATTACTTTCTTGATGGATATTCAGGATATAATCAGGTGTTTATATACCCACAAGACCAAGAGAAAACCACTTTCACTTATCCTTATGGGACTTTCGCTTACAAGAGGATGCCTTTTGGTCTATGCAATGAACCAGCCACATTCCAAAGGCGCATGATGGGTATCTTTGCAAATATGAATGAGGACTTCATATAGGTATTTATGGATAACTTCTCTATTTTGTACGCTCTTTTGATCATTGTTTATTTAATTTGGGTAGAGTGTTACAAAGATGTGAGGAGTCTCATTTAGTCTTGAACTGGGAAAAATGCCATTTCATGGTTCAAAAGGGAATTGTTTTGGGTCATAAGATCTCATGTAGTGGGATTGAGGTAGATCGAGCTAAGACTGAAGTAATTGAAAAGCTTCCACCTCCTACCAACATTAAGGGCATCTGAGCATTCCTTAGTCATGTAGGGTTCTACAGACAGTTCATCAAAGATTTGTCTCTTATTGCTAGACCATTAACTAACTTGTTAGTTAAAGATGTGCCTTTTGTGTTTGATGATGATTGTTTAAATGCTTTTAACAGACTAAAGACGGCACTTACAACAACACCTATTTTGACGACACCAAGTTGGTCACTTCCTTTCGAGATCATGTGTGATGCAAGTGACCATACTATTGGTTGTATACTCGGACAGCGAAAGTAGAAGAAGTTACATGTAATTTACTACGCCAACAAGACCTTAACAGGAGCACAACTGAACTACACCACCACTGAGAAGGAGCTACTTGCATTGGTATTTGCATGTGAAAATTTTTGTTCTTACCTTTTGGACTCATAAGTTATTATTTTTACAGATCATGTGGCATTGCGTTATCTCTTTGCAAAGAAGGATGCTAAGGCTAGGCTTATCTGATGGTTGCTTCTGCTTTAAGAATTCAACATTGAGATTAAGGATAAGAAAGGAGCAAAAAATGTTGTGGCAGACCACCTATCGAGACTTGAAGGGAAATAAAATGAAGAAGAGAAGGAAATTGAAGAGCGTTTTCCTAACGAGCCTTTAATGATGGGAGAAAATCCTTTTCTTCCTTGGTTTGCAAATATTGCCAATTATCTCTCAGGTGGTATTCTTCTCCCTAATCTCTCACATCTATAAAGGAAGCGGTTCTTATTTCAGTGTTCTCGCTATATTTAGGATGAACCTGTGTTATATAAAATATATGCTGACAGTTTGATTTGCAGATGTGTCCCTGAAGATGAAATGCTCGAAGTTTTGACCCAGCGTCATAGTTCAGTTTATACCGAACACTATAGAGTGAACAAGACAGCTGCTCGCATTTTGGAGTGTGGATTCTACTGGCTGAACTTGTTTAAGGATGCCCGAGATTTTGTATTACGTTATGATAGGTGACAAAGAGTGGGCAATATTTCGAAGAGGGATGAGATGCCACTTTCAAACATCATAAAGGTGGAGATATTTGATGTGTGGGGCTTGGATTTCATGGGACCATTCACATCTTCCCTAGGTAACCCTTATATATTGGTTGGAGTTGATTATGTGACTAGGTGGGTTGAAGCAATAGCTACTCCAACAAATGATAGCAAGGTGGTGCAACGATTCATCAAGAAGATCTTTACTCGATTTGGGATGCCTATAGCTATCATAAGTGATGGAGGCAGTCACTTTTGCAACAAACCCTTTGAAGCTCTTTTGAGAAGATATAATGTTCATCATAGAGTGGCAACCCCTTACCATTCGCAGACGAGTGGCCACGTAGAGGTGGTGAATAGAGAGTTGAAAAAGATTTTGGAGAAGGTAGTGAGAACTTCAAGGAAAGATTGTGCTTTAAAGCTGAATGATACGTTATGGGCTAACAGGACATCTTTCAAAACTCCCATAGGCACAATACCATATCGACTTATGTATGGTAAGGCTTGCCATTTACCATTGGAGTTGGAGCATATAGCCTATTAGGAAATAAGAAAATTAAACATGGATTGGAAGCTAGCAAGAGAAAAGAGATTGTTACAACTTAATGAATTGGAAGAATTAAGATATGATGCATATGAAAATGCCAAGTTGTACAAAGAAAGAGCTAAGAAGTGGCATGATGGCCACATTAAGAAGAAGGAATTCAATAGTGGGGACTTAGTGCTTTTATTCAATTCACGACTTCATTTATTTCTAGGAAAGCTCAAATCGAGATGGAGTGGTCCATTCAAGGTTAGTCAAGTGCCTCCTTATGGAGCATTGGAGTTAGAAAATGAAAAGGGTGAAACTTTTAAGGTTAATGGGCATAGATGCAAGGTTTAATTTGGAGGGCCATTCTCACAAGAAAGGGAAGTACTTTCTTACTTTTCACTTACCCTTTTATGACTTCACATGGTATGGTCAAGCTAATGATCTTAACTTAGCATGTTTGTCTTTCAGTTGTTTGTCTTTGTGTTAGTGTTGTGTTGTTTTGATTTGATAATATCTAGTTTGGTTTAATTGGTTTTGCACTTCATTCTTTTGTTGTTTAGGTCTCCAATGATACGTTTTAAGGTTACTTGAAGAATTATTGTGCATCATAGCTTGTTGAAGGACCAAAGAATGAGAGGAAAAATGTGTCATTTCTATCGGTACCACTACCATAAGCCCATCTTACCCTTAATCTCTTCTATTATTCTTTTTGTGTTTTATTTTTCATGGGGTTGTTTGTTGGTTTTGGATGTTCTCTTTTGCATATTAAGGAAAATGTTTTGTTTAAGTATGGGGATGTAGTCTTTGCATTTATGTTTGCATTTTTACATGTCAATTAGGATGCATGTTAGGTTGTTAGTATTAGGTGGGTCATTTCCCTTACATTTGAATCTTTATGATGAATGTGTTGCCATGAGATTCTATCATGCTAGTTGGAATGAGATTAAATGCAAGCGTGAACTTAAATTAGGCTACTTAAGTGGAGAGTGAACCATGTGGAGTGATGAAAGTAGTTGGTCGCATAAGCTTACTCAAAACTTGACACTTGAACAATGAGTTAATGTATAGAAGCATAATGGATTTTCATTTGAGCCTATGTGAGGAATTGAGCCTTTATAACTCCATTCTGTAGTCATTTCATTTCTTTGTTTGTGTGATGCTTCCTTAGGTAATTACCTTCAGAACTTGCTTTGAATCGGTTTAAATCTATTGGACGCATGCTAGATAGAAATGATTAAGGCCTTTTCGCTTTAACCTTTTGTCTTAAATAACCTACCCTTTTATTATCCCTTGCTAGCCCCATTGATCCTTTAACCTTTTGTTTCTTGAAATCACCCAAATTTAAAAGCCACAAACCCCATTAGCTTACCCAATCATAAGTTAATAGAGTGCTAAGTGATACTTTAGTATGGAATCGCAAGTTAAGAGAACATTGCATATAGTTGTTGTTTTTTTATCATTGTTTCTTAATTGTGTTTAAAAAAAGAAGAAGAAAATAACAAAATGAAAAAAATCAGGAAAAAAAAGAAAGAAAAGAAAAGAAAAAGGAATAACATGTCGTAGCTTCAATAAGTGCAGAGAAGTATTGTATATCTTAGAATTTTATCTTTGTCATCCCTTTGTACACTTAGTAGTTGATAAATGCTTGTGATAAACCTCTAAAACCTGTTTAACCCACCTTAACCCATGCCACATTACAACCTGAAACAAAGCCCTTTTGATCTATCTTAGCATGTAATCATTGTGGAGAAGAATTGGTATATTAACAAGCCTATGATAGTGTGGTTTCCTACAGGAAGTTTAAGAGAAACATTAACCATCAAACACTTAAGAGAAATTAGTGAAATCCGCAAGGAAGGTCCACTTTGAATTTATACTTATCTTTAAGTGATGGTTTCATGGGTTGAGTTTGCTTATGTGCGTCAATGAAAATTAGACATGATGTGTGTAGTAGCTTGACACTTCGGTTGGCCAAAGTTTGAGGGATTGCATGCTTTAATCTTTGTGAAAATGAAGTGATAAAATCTTATTGGTTGTATTTGATCTTTGCTTGAGGACAAGCAAAAGTTTAAGTGTGGGTATGTTGATAGGTGTAGATTGCATTGTATTTTTATAGGTAATTTGATATGTGTTTAGAGGTTAAGTTGATTTTTTAATGTATGTTGAGCATAAGAATCGTGTTAGTTTACAAACATTTGTGCTTTAAGTGTTCTTTAAGTAAGAACATGTTTTTGAGCTTAAATTTTATGTATATGAGGTGTCGTGATAAGTTTGTTAGTGTTTCAGGTAATTCGGAAGAGTTTTGGAGGAGACTCGAACCAAAACACTAGGCCACGATCATGTAGGACCTGTTATGATCATGACAGAAGCACCAACATTGGGCCACGATCGTGACAGAAGCTCAAGGAATCTGCCACGATCGTGGAGAATCTGCCACAATCATGACAAAGAGTAAGTAAACTAGCCACGATCATGGGCTACATGCAAACAAATGCTAAGTTACTTTTAGATTCGAGTTTTCGAGAGACATTTCAGACATTTCAGAACCCGGAAAGACACTAGGGTTGCTTTAATTGGAAAATACTATAAAAGGATAACGATGGAACCCTAGAATGGAGCTTACATTTCTGCCTACATTTGGAAACCCAAAAGAGAGAGAGAAAGAAGAAGAGGAAGAAGAGGAGGGTTCTGACATCGAAGCTTCCCGAAATAGGTAATCTCCCGACGCTGCTGCTCTCTCGAATCATCCAACCTGAGTTTCATTTCCTCCCCATTTACTTTTTTATTCATTTAAATGTGTAAGAATGAGATGGGTTGTATGGACATCGATTTTGAGTTGTTTATGATGTTCTAACTTTTCCTTTGGGATTTTACTTATCTTTAATGTTAATTTAGTTGATTTGCATTTACTTAAGTTGGGTGTTGTGATTGATTGATGTATTTACATAATTTGGTAATAAAACGAGAGGGTGAACCAGATAAAAATGACTAGATTGGATTAACGAGAGTTGGGTGATCTAATTGACCACTTAATCAATCTAGTCGGTAATTTCATGGAGAGAGATCTCATATGAGACCCGATTGTTTTTTAGAGAGCTTTAGAACTAATTAGAAATGTGGGTAATTTGTGAATTGAGAGATTGCAAGTAAATAATTTGATTATGGTTTACAATTTAGGGAATGATTATAACTTGAGAGAGAGTAATCAATCCTACAATGGTCTAGAACTGACACCCCATAAACACATAAAAGGCTAGATTAGCATGATGATAGGTAAAGTCTCCTATCCCATAAATTAATTAATTCTCTTTACGGATTTCCATTATTACATTATTTGATTGTTGCTAGTTTGTTTTGATTTAGTTTACTTTTCAGTTATTATTCGAATTTGAGTATTAAACAAAGCACAAACTGAATTAAGTGGTGCCTAAACACAATCTCTGTAGGACGATATCTGTTTTTTACTACAAGTAACGACCCTTATCCTTACAATTTTTAGCGTAAAACAAGTAATTGGTTTTGTAATCAACAGTTGATTATTCTAGATTTACATAGGTTTATTTTCTATTTAATAAGGATGATACTTTTGAAGTCTTTGAGAAGTTTTGCAAAAAAAATCATATTGAAAAAGGGTACTGCATTACATCTATTCGGAGTGATCATGTGGGAGAATTTGATAACAAAAAATTCGAAGATTTCTATAATAACAATGGGATATCTCACAATTTTTCATACCCAATGACTCCTCAGCAAAATGTAATTGTTGAGAGAAAAAACAGGACTCTGGTTGACATGGCCAAAACAATGTTATGTGAAAGCAGTATACCCCATGGTTACCGAGCAGAAGCCATGTCAACTATCTGTTACGTACTTAACATGTTCTTTATAAGACCTATTCTGAAAAGACCCCTTATGAGTTGTGAAAAGGAAGAAAACCAAATGTTGCTTACTTTCGAGCATTTGGTTGCAAATGCTTCATTCTAAATAATGGAAAAGACAAACTTGGAAAGTTCGATGCAAGATCAGATGAAGCTATCTTTCTGGGCTACAGCCACTAATAAGGGATTCAGAGTTAACAACAAAAGAACAAAGAAGATAGAAGAATCAATACATGTAGTATTTGATAAAGCACTACCCTTATCAACAGCAGCTGATTTAGATGATGAAGAGCATCCCTTAGCTCCTAAAAGTACATCGCAGACTCAAACTACACCTATAGTGCCTTCAGAGTTACAAGATCAGAAAGGTCCTTCTGAAGCTAGGACAGAGCAGGCTCCTTTCTCTCATTAAGAGCCTATACAAAGAAGAACACCAAGATAATGGAGAGGTCTTAATACAAATCAATACATTATAAGAGACCCTTCTGAAATTCTAAGAACTAGATCATCCTTCAAGAATAACTTTGTTGCCCTCATCTCACAATTATAACCAAAGATCGTTGAAGAGGCCTAGGTTTCAACTATAAAAGAGGAAGTAAATCAGTTTGATAAAAACAAAGTTTGGAATCTGGTACCTCATCTACAAAACAAGTCAATCATTAGAACTTGCTGTGTATTTCAAAACAAACTTGACAAAAATGGTAAGGTGGTAAGAAATAATGCTAGACTTGTAGCTCAAGGTTATAATCAACATAAAGGTATTTATTTTGATGATACTTATGCACCTATTGCTAAACTGGAATCAATTATAATTTTACTTGCCTTTTCATGTTATAGAAACTTCAAACTGTTCCAAATGGATGTCAAAAGTGCCTTCTTAAATGGATATATTAACGAAGAAGTGTTTGTTAGGCAACCTCCAGGCTTTGAAGATGAAAACCATCCTGAGTAATAAAGCTCTGTATGGTCTAAAGCAGACTCCTCAAGCATGGTACGAGAGGTTAAATAACTCCTCGAGCATGGTATGAGAGGTTAGTAATTTTTTGCTTGAGAATAACTTTGAAAGAGGAAAGGTAGATAAAAACTTATTTATTAAGAAAAAGGAGAATGATTACTCATAGTGCAAATATATGTTGATGGCATAATATTTAGTGCTACTAATCAATCTTTCTGTGAAGAATTCTTAGCATTAATGCAGTGGGAGTTTGAAATGAGCATGATGGGAGAACTATCTTTCTTTCTCAGATTACAAATCAGATAAACAAAGAAGGGATCTTCATTAGCCAAGACAAATACATAAAGGAACTCATAAAGAAGTACCATTTGAGAATTCCAAACTTATGGGCACTCCTATGTATACTGGAACTAAACTTGTTAAGGATGAAGAAGGCAAGGTGATCGCGGCTCTGTCGTTCGATTTAAGAATCGACCTTGGAAACCGGTAAAAATAAAATATTTCCAAGATTGCAGCAAGCTGAACCTCGGGTCGTCTCT
>JAOTBA010000009.1:17101892-17141098 GCA_025629845.1 Erythroxylum squamatum | reverse complement strand
TGGTCTCTGTGGTTCGACCCTATTCACCACTTTACTCGTTTAAGTGTTCTAGAGTAGGAATTTATTTTTGCTGGTTTGACACGCTATCAAATTTTAGCAGTCCCTAGTTGGTTTTTTCTAAACAAAGCCAGGATAGTTTATTACCCTGAAAAATCTGGGACACAAAGGAGCTTCTTGAACGAGAAAAAGGATTGGATATATACAATTAGTCTAGTATTTTACATCCCGATCAATTTCTAAATGAATCCTATATTTGCTTAGAGGATAAACATATATTTAAATACCACATATATTTATTGCTTCTAAGAATCAAAGCAAAAATCCAAAGTGTTTGTGATTGTTTCAGAAGAATTGAAACAAAAAATATGCTATTTGGAAACTGCAAACCATTCTGACTATCGGGTAGAATCCTACAAATGTCATAAAATCATTTAGTTTAGATCCATATCCATATAATGTCTTTCTTGGGAGCTAGGGAAAAAAATGAATCGAAGAGAGAAATCCAATCCAAAAATGGTAAGATGAAGACGCCGCCAACTACTTAGGGAAATTTACAAAAATGGATTAATATTGGTGCGATATGATCCACCAAACCAAATCTGCATTGGTAGTTTCTTCTGCTGAAAATTTTTCTAAGAATGTCTATCTTAAGCACTATGGAATAGCAATCGCAGCAACTTGGTCTTATGTGACCTTTTATACCACAAAAGTGACATGTAGGCACGAACTTTCTGCTTCTTTTTGAAATTTCTCCTCGCTTACTTGATTTTGCTTCTTTCACAAGCTAACTTCTCCATTTTGCTCATTATTCACCAGAGAATATTCACCTTTGTATCTAACACCTTTAAGATCCCCTTTGTTTTTGCCAATTTCCAGTAATTCGTCCAGCTTCTCGATACTGCCATTCAACATTCTTATTCCTTTGTTTGTATTGATCAACTTTACCTTGGTTTCATCAAGTTCATATTTTGTTGACAATAACTTCATCTCCAAATCTTGAATAACATCTTTCATGGTATAGTTATCCCTCTTTAACTTCTCATTTTGTTTACTCATGTAACATATCACTCCCATAGAGCATATGCCCGACATATCGAGGGAAATTCGGGAACATACTCTACAAAAGGGCATGTTAAGATGGTCATATTTCTAAATTTTTAAGCATCACATATCAACTTATTACATATTTTAATCATTTCAAATCAAAAGAATTTCAAATCTTCATTTTGAATCATTTCATTCACAATCATATTCAATCACAATCATTTTGTCCCATTTCATTTACAAACATATATAGTATCGAATGTCATTTCATTTCTAAAATTCACATGTACATTATACAACAGTTGAGAGATACAATTCTTGGTACAACATAACTAGGACATTTTCAGGTACAATTGAACCCGGCACTAACCCATGTCCAAATGCAGAAGCTACTTCAACTAGACTAGCTAGATCTCCTCTGAACCTGAAAATGAATGTTGCAACTTTTATGGATTTTGCAAACTCAGTGAATGAACCATCATCGATATGCTCACTTAAAACAGAACATAAACATCACAAGTATACAATACGGTTCAATCAGTATCTCACATCATTCAGAATCAAATCCCATATATCTCATCATTTAGAATTTAGTACCTAATCACAATATACATCATATTTCAACAAGACCATTACGAATACAAACATTTCATATAATCATTTCATAATAATCCAATCATTCATATCATCAACATATACACAAACACTGCATATCATTATATCAACTCAATTTAGTCATTCTTTGCCATCATTCACATAATACATGTAATGATATAAATATGCAAATGCACATGAGACTCCACTTTCATTTTTATTTTATTGTGACCAAGTGCCTATTTAACTGTCCCGTATCCCTTGTAGATACCGGGCTCATTTCAGATAATGTCCTGTACCTATTGTGGATACCAAGCTCATTAATCGTTGAGCCTGTGGCCTTTTGTGCACATTTCCTGAGCTTTAAGCTCCTTTTCACGTTGGTCACTCAGGGCACAAATTTTTTATCTGATCATGCATATTCATGTGATGGAATGCATCATCTCACATAATATGCTATCAATAAATTTCATTTAGTATGCACAGTCATTTAGCATATTCATCGGATTTGAGTCTGACATTCAATATACAGCTAAGAATACCTTTTCCATATTCACATTCATTTAAAAAGCACTTCCAATACAATCTTGAATATCAAACTCCTCGGACCAACAATGTCCGGAATTATCACAATCATATTAGTAACAATTCAATAATTGACATTAATCAAAACAATTCAATCATAGTGAAAAAAACATCTAGGTTAACCTACACTATGCTCCAGATAAGCTATTGCCTTAGTGACCAGGCAATGTCTAGATGCTGACGATCTACTTGTTCTTCTTTAATCATACAATACATACATATAGTTCACACATTACTAAGTTGATCAATCATATGATTATTCAATCATACATATGTTTATATGTGTTATGTTCAATGCATGCTCAATTGACTATCTTGGGTATGTATCCTTATTCACAAGTCTTGATCATTCATTCATCATAGCTTGTATATATCTAGTTTACAATTAGGTTTATGCCTTAACTAAGTTTGGTTACCCTCAATTCATCAATCATACATTCATCAATCCTTTCCTAGCATAATATATTCACACAATTTCCCAATTCTCATTTAACCATATTTATTTGATTACTTATATCTTTTGGATTACATTTACATTCATAAGAACATCTTTATACTATTAACAACTCATACTTCCCAAATTCATATACATTGATATTAAATAATCCATTCCTTAATTTATAACCTCAGTTAACAACTTAAACTTATCAAACACTTAATCACTTAATCAAACAACTTTCTAGGTTTATTTCAAGCTCCAGTCATGTCCTAATGCACTAAAGTAAAGCAACTTACTCTTATATGGTTTAACCATCACACAAAACACATTTTTTTCACTTCAAAGCATCGCCCACAATCGTGGGAAGGATCTTATGTAGCTCCCACGATCATGGGATAGGTAAACTGAAGGTACTCCTTCATTTTCCTTTAAAATTTTTCTAGCTTTTAACATCTTCATACCAAATTCATACATCTTCATCATAGTACATTAATTATACGTTAATTATACTTCAATTTCCTTATCAAATCCATATCTAATTCCAATCATTCAATTGATAGCTTATAAACTATTGTCTTTCATGCATCAAAAATTAAAACAACAAATTTCATTCACTATCATTCATGTAGCCCTAGTTCTTTCCCATTTCAAAAACACTACACTAGTACTTTTTCTTTAGCATAAATTCACCTTTATTGTACTTCAAAATTCAATCTAATTCATCCATAAAACAACCTATATAACCCACATTTTTCATATATCAAGAATAAGACAAAAAAGTATCTAAGTTCATGTATCAATTTCCAGCAGACTTCATCATTAATATCATATACAATCCATCCCAATTTAATCATCATAAACTCTCTATTATAACATGCCATAAAGAACAATCTTTTACTTACTTGTCTAGCTCAAATTCTAGCTCAATTCATCAAGTTAACCTAGCTCTCCATGCATACAAAATCATCACCAATTCAAATCAATAGGTTGGTTTTCAGCAAGGCAAAATGATGATATCTATCATTGAGCATATTATGGCTATCTTTGAGCATATTTTTGTGTAGATCTTGAGTGACTATGAACGAAATGGAAGCAAGATGTAGAAGCTATGAAGGTTTTGGTGGTGAGAGTAATGGAAAAGAGAAAAATGAACAAAGCTGAACTACTCCTGCAGAAACTTGACACATTAGGTGATAGGTGTCACCTTATTACCTTGACATATGTCCCTAAGCATGTAAGCCATTTATCCACTCCATAAGCTACCAAATGTCACCTAGTTACTAGTACATTTGTCACTCAATGATCAATGCCATTTGTCAATTAATCTCTATTCCATATGTCACTCAATTATGTATGCCAAATATCACTCATTTTACAAGCTTGTCATCCTAATTTTCCATGTATCCACTTGCCTTGCCACTTGGCATTTTACCTAGACTAAATGTACATTTTAATTCATCAATTTCTCAATTATAACAATAAATTCCAAGTTACCAATTATAGTCTATCAATTCTTGTCATTGGTAATCCAAAGTACAAGACATTGGAAATACACATTCATTTTACATTCATTTTAATTTCATACCCCGGAATATGTCAATTGAGTGCAATTTGTCTAAATCACAATTCATGTATGTATGTTAATATTATGCATATGAATACAATCATAAAATCATATCACAAATGTACCAAATTCATTCTATATGATGTCACTCATGTGACTTAATAGTCTAACACTTTAGATCCTTCAACAATTTAAGAGACGAGATATCACACTATATCATCAGGACACATACAAATGTATATGTACATCTATGGATTTTGACATGACGTCGGGGGATATAAGTGTTTAATCTCATAAAGGTTTTCTCTAGTGCAGTACAACATTCAGTGAGAGAAAACAGGTTTTCTCTAATGCAGTTTAACATTCAATGGGAGAAAATAAAGGTTTTTTTTTAATGCAGTTTAGCATTCAGTGAGAGAAAACAAATTTCTCTGATGCAGCTTAGTATAAAGTTTAGAGAAATTGAGACCGAAAAATAGAAAAATGATACATTTCAGATCATACAAGTATCATTCTAGTTTGTCACACTCCATTTTCTCATTCATGTTAGTGAGGTATTAGATATGCATGATTGTATTGGATCTGTGTCACACATGACACATATATTTGATATTTTCTGATATCGAAAGCCTTACGGGATAGAATGATGGACTTTCATTATATTTGGATCAAATGTTTTTTTTTAAAACTTGGTCAACCTATACGGTGATTTGCTTAACCATTTTTTTTACTGATTTTGTCATCAATACAACTATCATAATTAATTATTGTCCAAGGAGGAGAATGTTAGATATTTTCCTATAGGGTAGACAACAATTAATTACATTTTTACCGTTTTAATAAATTATCGGTTAAGCTAATCAAGTTTGATCCGGATAAAGATATAAGTAGCTCAATAAAGGATCTGGGTTAGCGGGTTGAAGTTCAATAAGAAAAATGAACCCCAGATAGTGTGGACCGAACTCATATTGAGCCTGTGATAGAGAGACCTAATATGGATGTTATATATAAAAGGTTAAGGTCTCCTATAATTATTTAAGCAAATCTTGAACATATGGATACTCTGGCTCAATTCGGAGGTTCACGTGCTAAGAAAGCTGCAGAAAGGCCTTAACGACATCTCAAGGATAGACTCTCGTGAAGGCCTTAGTGGATTCATGCTCGTTTCGGCTTTGGAAAGCTAGTTTGAAGTCATGGAACCGAAATCTAGTATTTTCTGCATTTCTTCTTTTTTTTTCCTTTCACATTTGATTCAGGATACGTAACTAAAGCTCGTATTACGTTCTACAGTTAAGAATCTCTACCGAAATTCCTGTTACGGCTATGTCACTCTTCTGACCTTTTCCACCAAGCCAGGCAAGGATCAATTTTAGTTTTTCAAATAAAAAATGATCACTTCTCTAAAACACTACTTATATGTCATTTAGCGAGAAGAATGCCTGCAAAAACGGTTAATCTAAATCAAAATATAATACCGTTTTAATTTCTAACCTAGAAATTGACTGATTCAACTAGTATTATTATAAGTTGTTCAACCTATTTTTCTAACTTGAGGTACAAGACTTAAAAAATGAAATACAAGATTGTATTTGTAAGATAATTTTTATAAAACATTATTTATTAACAGTAAATTCTGTTTAAAAAAGTTCAAAATTTTTAATGTTTATTATCAATTATGATAGTGATAAAAATAAAAGATATTTTTACTAAAACAGAGATTTATAGTACATTTTAGAAATCATACATTATACATCTTTTATTAATTATATCAACAACTTTAATTTTATATTAGAACATCCAATTTTTTCAAAATAAATTGAGAGTAACATGAATTAAAATTCATCTTTTACTTAAACCTTAGTAATTGGGGTATTTAAAAATATGCAATTAACTCTTTAGAATATTTCCTTAGACTTTTATGTTCCGCTCGCAACAGTCAACCTATTTTTCTAAATTGAAACCTTAAATTTTATAATAAAAATATACAAATTAGCCAAAAACAAATTAAGAGTAACATGAACTAAAATTTATCTCTTAAGTCAAAATCTTCCGTTGAAACTAAAACAGTAACTAGGGCTTTCTAAATCAGAAATTAAGGAAAACTAACTCTTTGGAACCTTAGCTACTTTCTTTTTTTTTCATTCATAAAGCCTTCTTTCCCATAAGTTGAAATTTCCACAAACTACACCTACATAATTGTTAGTGGCCTGGAGACTTCATTTACATTGTTACAGTTACAGCCGCTGGTGCCGGTGCTGGTGCTCTTTTTATTCGAAACTTTGACCGACGTCATCTAACTTCTCTACGTTCTAGACATTGTCTATTCGTTCTTTGCTTTTAAGGGGTCAATATTACGAAGATATCACAAAGTCACCGAGCTTGTGGATTGTTTCTTTAATCAATTGCACCATATGAAATTTTTCTTTTCCTACTACTTCAACTCTTGGTTTACAACCTGTTGTGATTGTCTTTAACTTTCTATACCTTTTGTCCATTTCGCAAGATATTTGATCCCAAACTCCAGAAACATTAAAATAATTGAATGAACTGTAGAAAACAAGTCAGGGTTAATTATGTAATATATTTGTTATTTTATATTCAAATATTTAATTGTTTATTTATAATTTTATCTTTTTTTAAGTTAATGGATGCTTCGCATTATTGAAAATTACAAAACATCAATTGTGCCCAAGAGGTGTTTATTTCAAAGCAGCTTAGATAATGATTTTTTTTAACAATTATATCTTTAGAGAGAGAAGATTTTTTTTTTCTTTTTGTTGATTATACTATAAACAATAAGAAGTTTCTTTGCACCAGTCTCGCCACTCTATACTATCCCTCGGAATTGTTGGGCTGTTCGAATATATGGACGCTGTAACGTTAGAATCTAGGCCAGCCCATGCTTGTTTTAGCTTTTGGAAATGCTAAAAATTTACTCCACTGGTGTAGGAGACATCTTTTGTTTAGGGAATTTGATCAACGTCCACCCAATTGCAGTGATGCCCTAGTTATGCTCCTTTGTCCTTGATGTACCAACCCATCACCGTTGGTCTTTCCTTAGTGTTTGTTTTTTAATATTTTGGCTCCCCTCATTTTCCTGTTCTAGTTCTTGTTTTGAAGTAGGAGTGGCTGCTGCCTAACGAATGGCCAAGTCATTCAAATCTAACCTCTATCGGCCGTTTACAAACTTCCCGTCTTGTAAAGAACCGTGAAACAAAAAAAGAAAGAGTCTGAAGGGATGTTCAGCATGTAACCCACTCTCAAAAGTGTTTTCGGGCAAAACAGCTTCTTGTGGTTGGAATTGTCGAGGGAATGACACATGGACACAATATATTGACAATGAGACACAACGGGCGACCCCATTTTATGAGTATCCCACTTTACTAAAGAAACAGGATTCACATGACACGATGTCTGGATCAGTTTAGAATCATTCCTAATGTCCACCTTTGATATCAAGCAAAAGCAGCTTATCTTCATTAGTATCGTATCATCTGTGTATTAACTTATATGGAAGCAGGATGTGCACTTACCTTTTAGTTACCTCAACCAAAAGCTACAACCCACCTTGCTGGTAGTCTCCAGCAACTCCTTAAAACTCAGGCTATTGTTTTTCTAGTAGTTTTCTTTGCATATACATTAGATTACCCTCAACTTCATTTTAATGGAAAGAACCATTGGCACTATCATGTGCTCCACATTTTTAAAGCATTTAAATCTCCGTGACAGAAATTATTATTGAGGAACTACTACCTCCAAATCATATTCAACTTCAGCAGTACTGTACAGATGACTCTCTGAAAAACTTGTGTAGACTGTCAGCTTTTAATCCACTTGAAAAAAGTAATCAATTAGCAGTCTATAAAGTGAATTGCTGTAGTTATAGGCAGTATGAATCACAAATTAATTCAAAAAGGAAAAAGAGCTCACCAGATATATCTGTACAAAAACATGTTACTAAACTTTAAGCAACTCCTGAAAAAGAAAGGTGAAAAAGAAAAAGAGTGAAGGTCTCATACGATAAAGATTACGAGTGGCATATAAATTTAAAACAGCAGTACTAAATGGAATCCACAAAGATAATATAATTTTGTTTCTTCTGCTCACAAGATTAAATAGTGATAAGAAAGCAATCAAAATCATCCTTGCCTCTCACTTTGACTATGAGCTCATATCAATTTTATGTTAGGATACATCACTGCATTTTCTGCCAAAGTGAATAAATTTAGCTTATTTACTGTGACAACATTCTAGCTGCTGACAAATAACAAGTATTTAAAGGCCCTTCTTCCATATCCTGCTACATATTACAGCTTTGCAACTAATTCTCAACCATAAATAAATATCCAGAATCCAGGTTCTCAAAATCAGTGCATGGTTTATGGCACAACTGCAGTTAAGCCAAATTTGAAGTGCTTGGTCCAAATTAACTCAACGCTATAAAAATGCTCATTGATCCATCCAAATAATCAATTTCGTACACTAGCATAGGGTCAGGGGATTGGAACTACCTATTCTTCCCATGAATCTGATCATGATAAGCTTCCACTCTAATTTTTACAACTACTGTAGTTAACAGGAATCAGAGGATCCTAGGGTGCATTTATGCATTCTTTCTTATCCAAGAAAGAAAAATATATATAGCAATATTTTTCCAATCCAAGAAAGTAATTATGATAGAAGTATCTCTGAAAAATATCAACACTCAGGTCCCATTCAATCAGTCAGAATTAGAATGATACCGTTTCTTTTTGTTTATAGATAGTCTCAATCTTCTTTATATATCCATCTGTGAGCTTCTGCAAAAGAATTACAATAATTCTTTAAATCTAATAAAATGGCAGAAGTGATTCTTCACAAACTGAAAGGACAACAGACAACATCGAAGAGACAAAGATCCAAGCAAGTAATGACATGTAGGAACCACACGTAAAATGAGAATTAAATGTGCAATTAATTAGCATTGTACAACTTCATCAATTTATCCTTTTGCAAGTACACATTGCAACATACCAATTTACCCTAAATATGTGCCTCTAACCAGAAGAATTGAACATATTACACAAAGTACAAGATCTTAGTCATGACTGAATGGTTTAAAATTGATGACATGCACCAAGTAATGTATTAATTTTTCAATACTTCATTTCTGGAGAGTTCCTGGACACCAACTCTTAACCTCTGAAACTATTCTCCAGAAAACTGTTCTAGTAGCGCATAATAAAATCATTAAACTTATTGCTAGAAATATCCCAAACATGTTGCTTGAGAAATTTGGTAATAAGTTCATCTTATTAAAATTCAATATCTAGCGAAGCTGATGGTAGTTGCTCAAAGCAGAAGGCACAACTGATGAAAAAATCTAAATTCAGAGCAGCTAATGGACAAAAAATAATCATTAGCATTTTACCTGCAAATCACTTGATAAGTCTTTCACGTTGTCTTCTGAAAGCTTCTTCTCCTGAGGAGAAGAATATGAGTAAGATCAACAGCAAACTTCTCAAGGAAATAAATCAGTCAACATCTTGTATGCTTCTCACTTCAAACCTTTTCAAGTTTCTCATATGCTTTCAGTGCATCTCGTCTGATATTCCTCAAAGCAACCTATACATCATTATCAAAAAAAAAAACATGTGAGAGGAAAGTGGAAAACACTGAAACAGACATTGATTAGCATCCAGATAGAACTATAATGAAAATGCAACTTCTGGCCTTAATTAAATGGCTGCAAAATCTCAGCCTCTCCGCTTTCATGTCCCAAGAAAATCACAAGTGCAAAAACACATACTTGTTATCCATCATGAATTCAGGAAAGTAAATGTCTATTGTAGGTAGAATAAATGATTTCTGCAGGACCAAGATAAGTTTACTAAAGTTGTTTCACCCATGAGAGAACAGGAGAAACTCTGGATAGTTAAATACTAAATTCAAAACTGCAGAGAGTTACATCAGCAACGACTAAAATCCATATATACCTTCCCTTCCTCAGCTTGTTTAGCCACCATTTTTGACAACTCCTGTAAAAAGAGAATGTGAGAAGAAATCATTAAGATGCTCAAAGGAAACTCCATGTTCTTCTGAGAATGCTACACATCTAAATTCATCCTGCAGAATGAGAAATTTCTAATTGATCTTTACTAGTTAGGAGTAAGGCTATATACTACTGGACCTCCCCAGATCCCGCGTATCAACGAGATTTTTACTGGGATGTTGTTGTTATTGTTGTCTCTTCCAGCTTGATATGCAAACATACATAAATCTTTCGATTTGAGCAGATTTTAGGTGGGGCAAATAATGAGGAAATGGGGAAAATAAAGGACTTGAAGGAGGAAAAGAAGACAATGAAGCAAACATGAGTCTCACTGTCAGGTAAACTAACAGACATTTTCAGTTGATACTGAGGACATCCAGCATGGATCCTTAATGTCACCTCTCAAATGAAACCGTTAAGCAGCTGTCATTAAGCTACTCAATGAGGCTAGGGAAAAGCGGAAGTGTTTTAATAGTGTGATTCTGAAGATAATATTGGAAAGAGAGAGAGAGAGAGTTATTCGTGATACTGAGATTCCATGCTGGATCAACGGAAGATTAAGAGACCCAAGAATGCAAAGCATTTTGATTTATGCTAATGAGATTGACAGAAAAACTGGAATTTTGTACCCAAAATGCAACTAAGATAAGAGAAATGATGGAGACATATCGTTACTAATTAAGAGAGATCCCGACTTGACACAAACATCAATTTTACATCTTATAGGAGAGAGTTTATAAATGTAATTCCATGCCAAAAAGCCTTGTAGATCTAGCAGAAAGTTGGCAATTGATAAAGGTAAGAAAACCAAATAAGTAAAATTACCTTCCTTCTCTCAGATGTCAATTGAGGAACAGACAACCGTATGACTTCACCATCATTGTTTGGTGTCAGGCCAAGATCAGAGCCAACAATAGCCTTCTCTATAGCCTTTAAGCTGAGAAATAAGATATGTTAAGCATTGCTATAAAATATTATGTGGAAACAGAGAGATTTTACATTTGTAACACATTCTGTTCATGGAGCTCTAAATAAGCGGATGCTCTATCCATCTAAACAATCTAATCCTAATGCTAAATTTATAACAAAATGCAAATGCAAATGGATTATCAGCTAGTGCATGTCCCTAGTTAATTCAGTACCTGGATTTGTCATATGGCTGGACCAAGAGAGAGCTAGCATCAGGAGTACTGATTTGGGCTATGCTCTTCAAGCTGACAGGAGTTCCATAATAATCCACCTGTAATCGCACATTCTCAAAGTTTTTCCAAGAAAGGTACAAAGCATGAACACTGTGATAGACTGCGATTAGCATAATTCCATGACAATTTGTACAGAGGTCATATACTGTCTTCCAAACCATGTACATGGAGCACATTTACTTAAAGAAGAAATTTCTTAAAAAGCTAGTGGTGGATTGAGTCACAGCCATTTTCTTGCAGCGATTTGAAAAGATACAGATAACAATAGTAGAAATCATTCTTCACTTTAAGCGGAAAACACCCTTTCAGAGAAACATATATAAGATGAACGTGGAAGAGAAGTTTTCATAAATTTTTATGCTTCATGATAAGAATTTTGGAGTTTGTTACTCACGCATCATATCAAAATGACTTCATAGTTTTAGCTGCCAGTAACCACACATACTTACTTACCCTCTATCGTGGCATATCTTCATTTCCACAGAAAATAACCACAAGACAATCAGAAATGTGTTTACACAAAAATGCAAAAGGATTCATACCTCGATTTTATCTAACATGGATGGATTAGCTCTTCCTGTCCTCACAGAATTAAAATTCGTTCGGACTGTTTCAATAGTTTTCTCCATTCTTTCCTTCTGATAACAAACAATATTCCCAA
Source organism: Erythroxylum squamatum (assembly GCA_025629845.1). Lineage (NCBI taxonomy): Eukaryota > Viridiplantae > Streptophyta > Magnoliopsida > Malpighiales > Erythroxylaceae > Erythroxylum > Erythroxylum squamatum. The sequence goes on along the minus strand of JAOTBA010000009.1, from coordinate 17,128,978 downwards.
ATGATTATCAAATCAAAACATCCAAAAGAAAAATTCAAAGATGAGTAAAATCACACTCACAGAATCTTTCTCAATAGAAGACTTCTCTGCTTCGATTTCTTCAATCGTCGCACATCTGACCACCCCAGTTCTAAATCCAACAAAGCAACAAAACATCACGTGACGAAACCCAGACGACAAGCAATTTATTCATATACTAACATCGTCTAATCAGATAGTGTGCTAATACTCGCCTATTCTGTGTTCGTTGCACGAGAATAGGTCTGCCACAGTGATGGAAACTTGCGTAGTGAACCGCAGGGCTACACAAATTGTAACGACGTGTTAAGGTAGCACTGGCACGGCCAGGAAACGAACCTGTATGACCAAATAATTATCTTTACAATGTCTGGCATCCATGCAAAACAGGTCAACTAAATACTGGAATTCTGAAGTACCAGAGAGGGAGGGGAGAGTTTTGGAAAGGTTTGAGGTGGAATTGAAGATGGAACCAATCGGTGAAGTTGAAGACGAAAATGACGTCGCCATTGAAGCAGCACAGCAAAAAAAATAGAGAATTAGACAGTGAGTGCAGGGGGTGGTTTGCGGATAAGAACTTTCTTGCCGACCACCACTGTTGGGCTGCTGAGCTGGACTGCTCCACGCTTCTGAGAGAGCTACCTCTATCTTGGGAGGCCTGATAATTTCGATCTTCCTTGGGCCTATTTTGTGCTTATGGCTATCATTTTATGTTTTAACGGTACCAGGAAGTCCTTCAAAGAATACAGTACTTAATTTTTTACTTTAAAATAATTTATTTAAATATAGTAATTTATACATTAGTATATATTCATAAATTTATTTAATATAGATTTAAAAATAGCAGTTGTCTAATTATTTTAATGATAAAAATTAATTATATTGAATATTCTATGATTTGAAATTATTTATTTTAGTTCAAATTTTAAAAAATTATCATTTACCCTCTTTTTAAGCATCATTCATAACTTTTTACGTTATTTACTGTTAAAACTTAGAAAATTTAACTAAACGTAATAAATAATTATATTTTCTTTTTTTAATTTTACTTGACATAACAAATATTTTGATTGCGATATAATTAACAATATTGTAAACATACGATATTAAATTGAAGTGTTTTTACTTCTTATTCTCATAGTCATATAAATGTATTTCTTCTTTATTTTTAGAGAACGTTTAGTTGTTAAGGAATTATTCAACTATGATACATTAGAACGTTTAATATGTATGTGTGTGTATATAATATTTATTAGCTTTTAATCTTCAATTATTTATTATATTCATAAAATTAGAGTTTAAAATTTTAGTCATGATTTACATATTTTAATCTGCCATATATGAAGGTTTTTATGAAAATATCAAAATATAAAAATGTTGAATGTATTTTTTCTTCATTTAATTGGAACAAAACTTTGCTTCTTATTTTTCCTTTTATTGTTGTTGAAACCTAACAATTGTCGAGCCCAACAACAATTATATAAATAACATAAATGACTTACTAGTAAAATGAATTTTTCTTCTCCAAATTTGTTTTTCTTATTATGGTGTATCAAAGCCATGGGTGCTCTCGGCATTCGCTTTTCGTAACAAACTTTCTTGCATTTTCTCATTATTTAGATGGAATATTTTTCTTCTTTTATTCCTTCTTTTTTACTTTAGATTTGAGCTGTGAGGAATCCACCAGTAGCTACAGATACTACTACTGTTACGACTGCTAGAAGAGCTCCCTTTTGATCTCTACTATTTACACCCAAATGAAGAGCCCTCATCTATTTTGGTATCTCAGATTCTTGTTGGAACAAATTATCATCCTTAAGCCAAAGTTACGAGGATGGAGTTATTATCAAAAAACAAACTAAATTTTATCGATGGACCGATCACAACACCCCTCAAGGACATCCTTTATATTATACGTGGGAAAGGTGCAACATTTGTTGTGATTAGCTCGTTTTGTCTCTAAAACTATTGAGAAGAGTATAATAAGGTTTGATAAAGCTAATGATGTCATTTTCCATTAAAAAAAGCTAGTGATATCTTGGAGGATATTAAAGAACGATTCTTTTAAAAAGCTACTGTTCATATTACATATTTACAAAAAGAGGTATAGTTTTAAACAAGGTACACTCTCTATTACTAGCTACTATACTCAGTTGAAAATTTTATAGGATGAGATGATGAATCTAAGAACTATTCTGAGTTGCATTTGTGACCAAAGTGTCATTATAATGTTGTTAAAACTATCAAGATTTACTAGTAGAATGATTATGTGAAAAAAGTTCTTTAGTTCTGAATAAGAATTTTTCTATCGCTCGATCCCAAATTATATTAATGGATCCACTATAGAGCTTTTGCTTTAATTTTGAAATAAGAGAGACAACTTAATTTGGGATTTCAATCTTCCAATACAAATGGCATGCCTTTAAATGCCTTACTTACAAAGTCTGCTTCTAATCAATACATCTCTCATAGGAAATTTACCAATTCCAATATTGGAGCAAGCAAACCATTATATGTTTTGTAGGCTTTTTGGACATACCATAAAAAAATGTTATAGAATGCATAAGTTGACACACATATTGGAGTTAAGGAGGGATTCAAACAAATTTTTAATCCTACTATTCTTCCTTTTACTCTACTACAGTATGATAGGTTGTTGGCATTTATTGAGCCTAAAATTGTGACAACATCCTATGCACTTCTTCTCATAGTCAAGCTAATGTGATAATTTCAAATTTTGCTTCAAACCTTAATGTCTTTAGTAAAACTCGTTATTCTTGCTCTATTCAAGGCTTTCAAGCTTTTAATCTAAATAAGTTGGGTACTATTTAGATACTTGATAGTTTGGGCAACATGCCATATTACTTGCTCTCTTGATTTTTTTTTCCTTCTTATGAATCTGTTTCTCAAGTGTCTATTAGATTACCACATGGTAAACAAATATAAGTCACTCATGTTGGTATAGTAAAATTATTGCCACTTCTTCATGATGTTCTTCTTTTCCTGAGTTGATATTTAATTTAGTTCAGTTAGCAATCTCATCTCCATGTCTAATTATTGCCCGACATTTAATTTTGATTGGTGTTGTATTCATAACTTGAGTTCGTGGAAGCAGATTGGTTTAGTTAATAAATTGGATGGGCTGCGTTATTTGGTGTCTCCAAATTCTCAAAACATAAATCTTCATCATTCTTTTTATGACATTTTGGATTAGGACATTCATCTCTTGTAAGGATCAGACTTTTAAATTATATGGATCTTGTTATTATAGTTAGTAATAATGATGAGTGTGAATTGTTTCGTTATGCCAAACCAAAAAGGTCTCCATCTCCAATTAGTACTACAACATCATTTTGTTTTTGTTTAATTCATGTAGAAATTTAGGGGCCTTATTCCACTATCATAATTAATGGTCATCTTTATTTTCTCTCGGTAATTGATGATTATAATCGTTTTACTTGGATATTTCTAATGAAAAGCAAGTTAGAAGTGAGACCAATTTTGCAAGATTTTTATGTTTTTGTTTCAAATCAGTTTGGTGTTACAATCAAGAAAATTAGATTTGACAATGGCCAAGAGTTTAGTATGTCATCCTTTTATGCAATTTAAGGCTTCATACATTAAACTTCATGCATTTAAACACCATAACAAAATAACATCATTTAAACAAAGCATCGACATATTTTAAACATGTCTCAAGCACTTCAATTTTAAACAAATCTTCTTGTTCATTGTTGGGGAGATTTCATCTTCATGCTATTCATCTTATCAATCAAATCCCTTCACCTATTCTCAATAACAAAACTCCCTTTGAACTCCTTTACAAAAACGTTGCCTATTTACTCATACCTCAATGTCTTTAGATGCTTATGTTATATTTCTACAAATGATAAGATCAAACACAAATTTGATCACAGGGCTTCAAAATGTGTTTTCTTGGGTTTTTCTCTTAGAACCAAATGATATAAAGTGTACAATATTTACACTCATCATGTCAAATTGTCAAGAGATGTTGTATTCTATGAATATATATTCCTATACGTTAATATTTCAGCCTCTTGCATCTCAGATATGATTCTCCCATATTCTATAATCAAGCCCTCAATTGATAACACACTTCTTTCGTATACTATAAATCAGTCAAAACTTTTACTTGGCCTCCCATTCTTGATTCACCTACTCTTATTATTCCCAGTGATATTTCTAATTCCAACCCTGATTCTCCCACTCCTACCTCCTCTTCACCTTCTCTTGTACCTCTTATATGATTCACTAGATCAAGACAAACATCCTCATATCTCTGTGACTATCACCATTAGCTCAGTCAGTCTCCTCATCATTCCAATCTTCTATAAAATTTGGGACATCAACCTCACTACCATCAAGTAAGTCTTATTAACTTGATTTAGTCTTATCATACAAAAATTTGCCTACACCTTCTCGAGTTTCTCTATCAATATCACAATTGTTTTTGAACCTCAATCCTATGAGCAAGCTATGCAACATGAGTGCTAAAAATAGGCTCTGCAAGACGAAATTGTAGTTTTGGAGGCCAACACTTGGAGCCTAACAACTTTGCCTCCAACTGAAAAGGCAATTAATTGTAAATGGATGTATAAGGTCAAGTATAAAGTTGGTGGATCTCTTGAAAGTTATAACGATAGGCTTATTGCAAAGGGATATACACAACAACTTGACATTGATTATTTTGAAACTTTTTCTCTAGTGGGAGAATGACAATAATTCGAGTACTTCTTGCAATTGCTGCTGTGCAATTAATATGTGTGTGTGTGTGCGCGTGCGTGCGTGTATTATCTTTTAATCTTCAATTATTTATTATATTCATAAAATTAGAGTTTAAAATTTTAGTCATGATTTACCTATTTTAATCTACCATATATGAAAGTTTTTATGGAAATATCAAAATATAAAAATGACGAGGGTATTTTTTCTTCATTTAATTAGAGCAAAACTTTGTTCCTTATTTTTCCTTTTATTGTTGTTGAAACCTAACAATTGTAGAGCGCAACAACAATTATATAAACAACATAAATGACTTCTCGTAAAATCATTTTTTCTCCTCCGAATTTGTTTTTTCCTATTATGGTGTATCAAAGCCATGGGTGCTCTCGGCATTCTCTTTTCGTAACAAACTTTCTTGCATTTTATCATTATCCAGATAGAATATTTTCTTCTTTTATTCCTTCTTTCTTCTTTAGATTTGTATTGTGACGAATCCACCATTAGCTACACCTACTACTACTGTTATGACTGCTAGAAGATCTCCCTTCTAATCCCTACTAGTTACACCCAAATGAAGAGCCTTCATCTATTTTGGTACCTCAGATTCTTATTGGAACAAATTATCATCCTTAAGCCAGAGTTATTAGGATGGAGTTATTATCAAAAAACAAACTAAATTTTATCGATGGACCGATTACAACACCCCCCAAAATTGTTTTCTTTTTCATTTAATTGTAACAAAATGTAATTCATTGTTTTGTTCGTTTTCTTTATTTTATTGTCGTTAGAATTTAGTAGTTGTACAGCTCAACAACAATTTTGCATATAACAAAAATGACTCACTGGTAAAATCAAATTTTCCTCTACAAATTTGATTGTTCTATTAGGAAAACAGCCAAAACATTTGACCTTTGTTTATGTTTGGAAAGTAAGATATCATAAAAGCTATAATTTATGTTGTTAAAAATATCTTATTGGTGTGCTTTTGTTTGGATATTAATATAATTATTGATATTATTTAAATATGTTGTCCTTGAGTTAAGCTTATTAGAATGTTGAGTTCCGTATTAGAGATGTATTAATGTTTGGGCATTTTAGTGGTTACATGTGACAAAAAAAATTAACTATTCAATACCCATGATTCCTTTGAAAAGAGAATTAAGATAGACGGTTAATATTTGTTTTACACTTAATTAGCCATTGTGATTTGTGATGCTCAAATATCAATACACTCCTAACATGGAGCTCTTATACTCAAACAAACTTAAGTATATATACCAAACTAAAATATTAGCAACAAATAAATTGATTTCTAGTCATCTCCCTTAAAAATATAAAAAATTGTTAAGATATCTTAACAACATAAATTAGAGCTTTCACGATATATACTGCCAACTTAAAAAAGTTTAATATTTTGTCATTTTTTATAAGAACTTTCAATTCATGATAAATTAAAATTTTAAAATTATGGTTGGAATGTAAAATATTAATTTCTGTTAATTTACAAATAATTAAAATTTAAAAGATAACACTTTTTTTTTTCACTTATCTTGAATCTTCCAATTCACAATGTTTAAGTGACTCCTTATCATGAGATAATATCAAAAAATTAAGAAGAATTTTAGTATTTACACGGACATTGAGAGGAGAAGACATTATATAGGAAACAAACATGTCAATTAAATGATATTGTATATTTTAAAATTTCACATATTACACTATGTAATATCAGAAAAGGGAAGATGAAGTTGTTTTGATGAACTTTGTTAACTTTTTAAGAGAGAATGACGTCTACATTGTGTTAATAATGATTTTTAAAGACCAGAGATTAAAATGAAAAGAATGTCCAAACTATCAATATAATTAATCCAGTAAATAAACGTAACTGAATTGATGGCATGCCAGCTCTAGCTAATTAATTCCTAGTGATTCCGGAGTCGATGAATAATAAATGTATGACTGTTAATTTATGTTGTAACTTTTGTGTAGACTAGACGGGCATTAAATCCCAAAATTCGGGTCGCTCATGGAGTTCTTGTGAGGAGAGAGGTTGTGCCTACTGTCTAGTACCAGGGAAGGCATGGACCCCTAGACTAAAGATTCTGAGATAATGACAGCTATCTAAGCCAACTAGGTGCCTGATATTTAAGCAGGAATCTTCTATCTAATGTTACTTAATTCTGTTTAGTTAATAAAACGTTGTTATTTTTGCTTAAACATAGTCATGGACGTGACATTTAAGTTACACTCGTAATGCGTGACTTAAAAATTTAAATAAAAATAATGACGTGTTTTAGTTAGACAGGGTAATATTTGAACCCCTAAAATTTGGGAACAAAAGCTTTTCTCCGTATCTTGGTACCAAACAGTAAAGATTATCAAAGAGACATGAGTGTTTTTATCGGATGGTGATCACATGGTTGAGTTGTTCCAAAATAACCACATAAGGGCAACTAGTGTTGGTTGGATTAACGGAGAAGAGGCTGGCTTATCCTTATTCCATAATTAGGGAAGAAATAGCTGGGGATAAGGGTGTCTCTGAAAAGTGGGAAACTGGAAAGTTTCCAACGTCTAACAGGAACAATGAACCGGGAACGTTATGAAGAATTCAAGTCTTGATGGTTGCCGTGTGCAGCTGTCGTTGTTAGCTTTTCCATTTTCTTGCTACGCCAGACCTGGCTCCTGAGGGCAACCACCGAATTTCAGATTTCAGAGGCTAGGGTTACCTCGTAGGTGCTGATTCGTATAAGAAGTGAAAGTGTGACAAGTTGGCAGAATTCGGACAACAGACTGACTATGTAATACCAATGTGCATTCCTACTTGTAAGCTAATCATCACGAAAAGTATGAAATAATGACATATTTATAATTTACTGCAACAATTGGGGATGAAACATGTACAGCCTAACTATTTAACCAAAAACACCAAAATAGAGAAACCCTTCCGTGCTCTTGGAAGGTGGATTAACTAACCAGCTTTTTCTTTCTTTGTTAATGAGAACTAACTAGCCAGTTTGTGAAGAAACTTCAGAACACAAATAAAGAAAGAGCAGCACAAGTAAGGAATTTGGCGTGATTGCCTAAAATTGCTCCGGAATTAGTACTAATTACATACACTTCAAGCCCTTTTTAACTTCTCTCTAATCATGCTATATCTGTCTTGACTCTTTGACATTACTGTGTTCTCCATCATCATTCATCATTATTTTTTTACTCTAAATCTTTGACCTTGTAGGAGCTTAATTACGCTCCCTCTTCTAATGCTTGCCTAGTGGGGACTTTTTTTTCCTATCACACAAAATCACCAAATAGAGTTAGATTCCAAACTACTTAATTTAAGGGTTTGTTTCCTTTATCTATCTATCAATTTTCTGAGTAATCACCGGTACAAATGTAAGACAACATGATTAGTTAGTTAGCATGCCTTAACCCTTTTCTTTTTCTTAATCCTAGCAAATAAGGTCTTTAACAGGATAAATATTGACGGTGAAGAAAATGAAAAAAGCAAATAAAAGACAAGAAAAAGCAAAGCATTTAATGGTGGTTTGGGACTCAATAAGCAAAGCAGTTGAAGCGGAAGCCGAGCCTAGTAAAAAGCCGAGGTTGTCGCTTCCCGTTACCCGATAAGAACACGCGCAGTTGCACGTGCAAGGGCAGTCCATACTCGTAGTTCTGACAATTATAAAATTCAACTAAACAAAAAAAGGAGTTAAAAATTAAAAAAATAATATCAAATACTTTTAGATTTAATGTACCTTTTAACTGCCCCAGTAAAAACAGATTAATAACTACCCCTTTCTTTTGTTTAAAATAAGTATTGTTTTAAAAGAATGCATATTTGTTAAAAAAATTAATAAAATATTTAATATATTTTTATTAATTATATATTAAAGTGTCTTGAAAATATAATCTGTGTAATTAAAATATAAGAGAAATTAAAAAATAATTTTAAAAATAAAATCATAAATATACATAAAAATTTACACTTATTTTAAATAATTAAAATCCTTCTACAACAACACTTATTTTAAATTGGAGGAGCATTAGAAAAGAAGACAGTAAAATGCGAGTATATATAAGCAAGCCCCTTTAACACACTCTCTTCACTTCACTCCCGGTTTTAACTCCCAACGAACACAGAGCCCACAAGCAGTGCATGGTTCAGTTATTAATGTCTTTCAACAAGAAAGCGTGAGACAGATACAGTACAAGCTTTAAAATATACTTGCACAGGGAGTGAGTCAGTGAGAGAGAAGGAGAGAAAATGGAACTGAGTAAGGTTACTCTGGAGATCTTCTCGAAACTGGAGCAGAAATGGCTCTCTCACTGCGAAACCGCTAATAAGACGCGAGTGCTCAGTATTGACGGCGGTGGAACCACCGCCATTGTTGCCGGCGCCTCTCTTATCCACCTCGAGGACCAGATCCGCCTCAAGACTGGAGATTCAAACGCGAGAATCGTCGATTTCTTCGACATTGTCGCTGGCACAGGTATTGGAGCTATCCTCGCCTCCATGCTTGTCGCTGACGACGGTTGCGGAAGGCCCCTGTTTTCTGCTAGAGAAGCTGTTGCATTTGTTGCCGAGAACAACTCCGAAATTTTCAAGGTTAAGACAGCCGGATTCCTCAGGCGGAGAAGGATACTCTCCGGCAGGAGCATGGATAAGGTATTGAAGGAAGCGTTTAGGAGAGAAGATGGGACGATTTTGACCTTGAGGGACACGTGTAAGCCTCTCCTCGTTCCTTGCTTTGACCTCAGGAGCTCTGCTCCTTTTGTGTTTTCTCGCGCGGACGCGTCGGAGTCGCCTAGTTTCAACTTTGAGCTATGGAAAGTCTGCCGCGCCACGTCAGCGACTCCAAGCCTGTTCAAGCCGTTTAACTTAACGTCCACCGACGGGAAGACGTCGTGCACCGCAATTGACGGAGGTCTGGTGATGAACAACCCAACGGCAGCGGCAGTTACTCACGTACTCCACAACAAGCGGGACTTCCCGTTGGTTAACAGCGTGGAGGATCTGCTCGTTCTGTCATTAGGTAACGGTCCGTTGAGCGGATCACCACCTAGAGTGAGGAAGCTCCGTCATAACGGCGAGTGCTCGACTTCGTCAATTGTTGACATTGTTCTGGACGGAGTTTCGGAAACTGTAGACCAGATGTTGGGTAACGCATTCTGTTGGAATCGTGCGGACTACGTTAGAATCCAGGTAAAAAATGCTGATGGATATTTGTTTGGTTACTAGGAAAATTTTACGAAAAGAAAAGAATCATCGTAGTATTTTACCACCGTAAAATCCCATTCAAAGAAGAGATTTGTAGTGAAAAAACTGAACTATTGACGGCGTGAAATGTGTCGCAGGCAAACCGATTGAACAGTGACGGAACGGTGGGCCCGAGCGAGGAAGACGAAGTGCTGCATGAGAGAGGTGTGCAGTCGTTACCGTTTGGCGGGAAGCGGTTACTGACGGAGACCAACGGACAAAGAATCGAGGGCTTCGTAAAACGCCTTGTTGCTTCTGGGAAGAGTAGCTTGCCTCCTAGTCCATGCAAGGATTCCACCATTACTATTAGCCATTAGAGCTATTTACGCTACTTCACTTTGTTATCAGTTTTCTGTTTCCTTTTTCGAAATTTTAAGTCTTTATTTGACTCTACTTTTAGGGCCATGACCATCCATGCTTGGAGTTGAAAGTAGTTAAAACCGTTTTAGCTCATCCCTGTCTTCTCTAATCTCATCAGCTATAAATAGATATTTCATAATTTTATTTAATCAACTAAGAAGGCTTGTTTTTTTTATTGCTAGAATCGAAACTACTAGTTATCTTTTACGTAGGTATTTAATGAACCTTGAACTACTGTATATGTAATAGTAATCATATTTTAATTAAATTAATTGATTAGTTAATAATTAAAAGTCAAATTACCATTCAATTTAAACACAGCCTAATTTTTTTTGTTTAATAATGGAAAGTGCTTACCCGCTGGCCACTTTGGCCAAATCAATGGTAACCCAAAAAAAAAAACTAACAAAGGGTTGCTGAAATTGGGCATAAATAATATTTTGACCTATCTCATTAATTGTTGTGCCTTTGAGATTGAGAGTTGAGACCGGCAGAAGAGGAAAGTGTCTTCAATAGTACGAAACTTCTAGTCGGGACTGCACTCTTAAGCATGTATGAGGTAAAAAAGGAATCATATTCCGTACTAGCTGCAAGGATAGAGACCCTGAATAAGTTTCCAATTTCAACCATGTAATAATAATATTTATAAGAAAAGGAAGAAATGTAAACATTTTCTTTTTTTTTTTTTGATAAAAGGGAAACAACTAGTACAAACTAAGTAACAAATCGGGGGAAACAGATTCCCGATAAATCCTCTAACAGGATCATGTGGCACCTTATGGGTGTGATAGCAAAATAAGTAACTCCGTCTGCTAGCTGCCCATCATAATTGGCAAGCCAGTCAGCGCATCTGTTACTCCCTTGATAAACATGTCGATGAACAACAGTCCAGTTCCTAGTAAGTAGCAGATGAATACTCCGAACTATGGAATTGAGAATCCTGGATCGGCGTTCGGAGGAAGAGAAGATATCAAACACCGCTTTAGAATCTATCTCCAGTTCCATACGTCGAAAGCCCTGGTTCCATGCAAGAGTAAGCCCGGTATAGACTCCCCAGAGCTCCGCTATCATCGCTGAGCACTATCCAAGCTTCTGAGCGAATCTCCCGAGCCATTGGTCGTCACTGTCCCGAATAAGTCCTCCGGTAGTGGTCGAATGCGAGGACCGCTTGCTGGTACCATCGGTATTGAGCTTGATCCACCTTGGAGGAGGTAGGTGCCACCCGATGAGTTGTTCCTGACGCATGCTATATCCTGCACAACCTGCTCACTGGTGCCATCCCGCTGAGGCTTGAATCTGACCTGCATAAGACAAAATAAGAGTTCGAGGTGAGGAAGGCAAAGTAAAAGGACTATCAAAGAGGGTCCTATTCCTCCATTGCCAGAGGAACCAATAAGTAATGCTAAATAGGGTAGGCCAAGCGTGACCACAGAGGCGCAGGCTAGGTTGGAGATTGTGTAGAATCCATTCCCTAGGTGGCACAGTGAAAAAATCAGCATGGACAAGGTCGGAGGGAAGGATCGCCGAACTTGGCGGGCTTTACTACAGTCTCTCACAACATGCAGAGAGTATTCCTCAAGTCCACAATGGTACCAGGCACTATCGGAAGTACATTGGATATGGACACGATGGTGGTTCGTGGGTAGCCGATCATAAGCTAGAAGCCAAAGGAAGGATCGGATTCGATAGGGGCTCGGCCACGTTCATATTGCCTTCCAAACATCATGGACCACATTTTCATCGTGCCCCATGCTCATTTTATACGTAGAAGCAACTGAGAAAAGCCCATTGTCTGATCGACCCCAAATCAACTGGTCTGGGCCTATATCGGGGTTGGGTGGGAACATACCGGCTATCAACTGGCAAATAGACGTCGGGAGGTAGGGTTGGAACTCGTTCCATAACCAGTTCCCATCAGAGTCTACAAATTGACTTAGCCTGAGATGATAAATGGACTAGGGGATCGGGAGAAGAGCTTGGGAACGAAGTGGGCCGATGCCCGCAAGCCATGGGTCTAACCAAAATCGAATTCTCCTACCGTCGCCAATCATCCATTGTAGGCCTTGTAGGAGTTGGTGCCACGTAGTCTTGATACTCCGCCAGATCATAGAACTGCCTATGGCGTCGAGTGAGGAGGGGAGACTAGTAACATCAACGTGAAACTTAGCGGCGAGGACTTGCACCCATAAGGAGTTAGGGTTCGTAATCATTGTCCATCCAACCTTCGTGAGAAAAGCATCGTTGGTTTCGCAAATTCTCCGGAGGTCGAGTCCACCCAAGGCTTTAGGCTTGCAGACGTTCTCCCAGTTGACCAGGTGTATTTTCTTCGACCTATGTGAAGATACCCAGACAAATTGGCGTATTAACTTTTCTAGCTCGTCACAGAGTCGGCGGGGAAGTCTAATCATTTGCATGGTAAAGCTAGGAAGCGTCGTAATGACAGATTGGGATAAAATAATGCGGCCTGCCAAGGACAACAGGTGGGCCGACCAGCTGGCTAGCCTGTGATGCACCTTATTAAGAATGTGTTGGTAAGTTCGCCGGTTAACTCGGTCATGCAGAAGAGGGACGCCAAGGTACCTACCAAGGTCATTAGTCTGTGAAAAACCTAGGCCACTGCTTAAGCAGTGAGTCATCTGAGATGGAATATTTCTGGAAAAGAAACATCTGGATTTGACTTGATTGATGCGTTGTCCGGACGCTTCACAAAAAGCTTGTAAAACTTCCCTAATGACATTCACTTGTGCAAGAGATGCTTAGGAAAAAAAAATAAGATCGTCGGCAAAGAATAAGTGGGAAAGGGGCGGGCCTTGTCTGCTTAGGTGGATAGGGATCCAGTGATCGGAGGAAACCTCGCGCGAGATTGCATGACCTAAATGTTCCATGCACAACACAAAGAGGTAAGGAGAAAGAGAGTCGCCTTGGCGAATACCGCGAGAGATGTTAAGCGTGTCACTGAGTTCGCCATTCCATTGCATTTGGAGGGAGACACTGGCGACACACTTCATGATGAGACTGATCAACGAACTTGGGAGGTCAACGTCAATAGGAGTATCTTGGATGAACTCCCAAGATAGCCTATCGTACGCCTTCTCCAAATCCACTTTTAATGTCATAAGCCCTTTTCGGCCAGTTTTGCGTTTCATGGTATGGATAAATACTTGGGTGATGATGATCTTATCCATAATCAGGTGCCTAGGGACAAAGCTACAGTGGGTCAGGGCTACCAGCGCATCCAAGTACGGTTTTAGTCTATGTACAATGATCTTTGTAATGGCTTTATAAATCACCGAACATAAGGCGATGGGTCGAAATTGCATGATTGAGGTGGCAAACGGATTCTTAGGTATAAGAACCATTATGGTACGATTAAGATCTGCCTCCCAAGTCTCATGGCGAAAAATTCGGTGAAGAAAAGTAGACACCAAAGGGCCGACAATATCCCATTGGGACTGATAGAAAAGAGCAGTATACCCGTCAAACCCTGGGGCCTTGTTGGGGGCCATACTGAAGAACGCATTCTTAATTTCGTCGGGTCGGAGAGGCTGGCAAAGTGCCTCTTTGGTTTACGAAGTCAGGGTGGGAAAGTGCCCATGAATTCCTCAGTCAGGGAACTGCTGGGGATCGGCTCAATAAAGGTTCTCAATGTACTGGTGAGCTAGCGTTCGGAGGGCCGCAGGGTCGGATATAACCGTCCTATTCACATCTTTAATGGAAGTAACTCGCCCTTGCTGTTGTCTGGATCTCGTGAGCGCATGAAAATATTTGGTGTTACGGTCTTCATGAAGTAACCATTGACTCCTGGAGCGTTGATGCCAGTAGAGTTCTTCTTGATACGGAGCCTGTTCTAAATTGGAGCGAAGCTCCTCCTCCAGAGCCTACAGATAACTCGAGTCAGAATCTTCAAGGCATCGTTGACGTTCTTCAAGGCGGGCCATAAGATGCCTCTTCCTGTGGAAGATATTACCAAAGGTGCTAGTATTCCAGGACTGTATTTGCGCAGAGAACCGACTGAGTGCGCCACTGAAATCTTGACTAGGCGTGATCCAGTGTTCAGCCACAAATTGATTAAAGCAAGGATGGATAAGCCAAGCAGTTTGAAAACGAAAAGGGCGAACAGACGGAGAATTAGGCCTTTGGATGGGAAAAGTAATGAGAATAGGCTGATGATCCAACTTCAGGAATGGAAGGTGGGTGACTGTAGTATGGGGGGAACAAATCATGCTAAGAATTCGAACAGAAAGCGCGGTCGAGTCGAGATGAAATTTGGCCCCGTCACCAAGTAAATCTGGTGCCTGAAAACCCAAGATCCAAAAGGTTATAATTGTAGAACCAGTCACGGAATTGTGAATTGACAATAGGCTGGGAGCGGGAACTCCCTTGTTTGTCGCTACTCTCCAGTTTGGCATTGAAGTCTCCCCCTAAGAGCCAAGGGTTTTGATTGATCCCGGCTAGTTGGTGCAGATAGTGCCACAGAAATTTTTGAAGCGAGTAGGTAGGGCTGGCATAGATGGCTGTGAAGTCAAAAACCCTTTGATCCCATTTAATGGTAGTGTGGACAAATTGGCGATGAGCGAGCAAAATCCGAACCTCAATCTCGTCTTTCAAGAGAAGCTAGATACTCCCGAAGTAGCCTTCAGCTTCCACCCGAAAGGACTGGGCGAAGCCCAAGTCTCTTACGACTTTTAGAGCCCGGGATCCACTTATTAGTATCTATTTAACATTATTAATAAATAAATGTTGCCTTCTCCTTTTTCCTTTTGGTGGGTAGAAAAAAAGTGACATAACAGAGACTTCTACTTAACTTACTCGCACTAGAATAGCCCCTGTATTTTAGTCCTATGAGGCATATCTTGGTAGCCTTAAACATAGCATCGGAATATTACTTTTAGTGTTCGGTAGACTTGGCCTTTTTTCTTATTTAGTTTTCAACTGAAGCCAAGGTTTAGAGCTTAGCCAACCTGGCTCCGGTTGAGTTGGACTTTTGAATCCTTTTAACAAGACAGTAACAGATGTTTTTTCTATATTATTTATTCTGGATGAAGATGGAGGGGACCTTTCCAAATTAAGGTCAATTTTCGTATGGAACCAAAGGAAAGATTCTTTTATATAATACTAATAGAATGACCTACGATCGCTATGTTCAGAGTAGATATTAGAGTTCACGTGGAGTCATGTTTTGTAACAAGTAAGTAATTAAGCAACTAGCTGTGGCATGTTTTAAACTAATCCTTATTAGTTAGTACTCCTTGTGCCTTTGCCAAGATTTTAATCTTTGTAAATTACCTCACAAATAAACTCCACAGACCAAATGATTTAACTTCCCTCCTATTTTTACCTACCAAACTAACTTACAGCCACAGAAGTATGAAATTGCTGCTAAACAAACAGCCATGCCCCAGGCCAGGCCACCAAGTAATTAGTAATACAAGAATCGTACAATATATTATATATAGTAAAAGCTAGCTAGATTCTACTATACTATAGCGTGTCTAGAAAGTAGAAACTATTTTACGAATTTACTATCACCTCACTTTGCACATTTAATGATGGACGTAAAGATGCCCTGCAGGTATCTCTTTTCCTTTCCTCACCCCCATAGCTTCGTTTCTTAACACTAACAGTGTCTTCTTTTATTAAAGTAGATTCCGTGGCCTAATCAACTATCGAACGGACGTGTTTCAAGTAACTTTTACCAAATATTGTCGAATTACTACTATCCATTCCATACAAACTATAACAAACCCTCGTATAATAGGCTATAGTTATGATGCTTCATATTTACGCCTTTAAGCAAAAGGCTATTGAGCGAGGTCAGATATATCCAATAATTACTTGGCAGCTATAATCACATAACGACAACGTCTAGAGCAAAAGGGGGTGTGAGACTGCTGAGAGTGTGAGCTTCAATTCGGTGGTCGGGTTGGTGACCAAACTCACTATTAATACCAAAAAAGGTTCCTTTCTTAATCGAACACTAGTTTTTTTTTTAAATCTCAATCTTAATCATTATGACCTCTTAATTCAATATTTAAAGTCTGTTTATATTAAGACTTTTATATATATCCTCTTTAACTAAAATCTCATATAACACTTAAACACATATTATTCTTTCTTATACAGTATATTCATCTTGAAGTAGCTAGGATGATATCACATAAAATTTAGATTAATAAAATCCTAATACAGAGTAATTGGTAAATTAACAGTAAATTAAAGTAGTAAAAATATATTTGCCGTCGTCAAAAGAATTACAAGGTTGTGTAGGGTTCAAGCGACATTCCGGAGTTATCAATCACAGAAGCAATTAAGATTAAGGTCCAAGTTATACTCCAAATTCCAAAGAATCAAAGCCACACCCACCAAACCTCTTTAAACTTTTATTTCGATTGGGACATAACTTTCTCCCACACTTCATGCATAGTGCGTGTCGTTCGGTAAGATTTCGTTTGCATTCTTGAGTATTAAGTTTATAGCATTATTAAAAACTATTCAAAGCGTACGTTATGCACCTAAACTTAAGGATGAGTGCCCTTGTACTTGGAGTCCAGATCCTCTGTCTAATATTATGGTGTCTTATTGTGTCCAATGAATCTCAGCCATTTATTTATGTGGGGTCTACATGAGTTCCGCGTGGGTCCCACAAAATAAATGGCTGAGATTTCATAAGACAGAGTAAAACTGGACAGAGGATCTGACATGTTGTACTTATGTCCACTCGACAAAACAGGACCCTAATATTGATTAGACTGGAAGCAATGTTGTTAAAACCGGACCGGACCGGCCGGTCCGACCGGACAGAGTCTGAACCGGCCATGTGTCCGGTTCGGTTTTAGGTAATAACCTCTGATTATAAAAACCAGCCGGTTTATTTGTGAACCGGCCGGTTTCTAACGAACCGGTTATTTGATAACCGGATTAAACCCTACGTCTTCTCTCCTCTCTTCTGTCTTCTCCCATCGCGCCGCTTCTCTCTTCTTGATCTCTCTTCTCTCTTCGTGATGTCTCTTCTCTCTTCTAAGATGCCTCCATGGAGGCTGATAAGTCCTCTCACATGACAGTTTCTACAGCTTCTGGAGAAGCTACGGGCGTGTCTTCGTTGGGAAATCAAGTCACTTCACTTCCAGTGGCACCACCTAAGAAAAAGCGAAACCTCCCAGGAATGCCAGGTCTGTAATAATTCGATTCTAAGTCATGAAAGTCTTCACTGTTGGTAAATTCCTACTGAGGATCTGTTTTATCTATTATTATGATTCTCTTGGTTTAGATCCAGATGCTGAAGTGATTGCTTTATCGCCGAAGTCCCTTTTGGCCACAAACAGATTCGTGTGCGAGATCTGTAGCAAAGGCTTTCAGCGAGACCAGAATCTGCAGCTTCACCGACGAGGCCACAACTTGCCATGGAAGCTTAAACAGCGAGAAACCAAGGAACCACGCAAAAGGGTCTACGTGTGTCCGGAGCCATCTTGCGTGCACCATAGCCCAGCTAGAGCTCTCGGCGACCTTACCGGAATCAAGAAACATTTTTGCAGGAAACACGGCGAGAAGAAGTGGAAGTGCGAGAGATGCTCCAAGAAATATGCAGTACAATCTGATTGGAAAGCTCACGTGAAGACTTGCGGGACTAGGGAGTACAAATGTGATTGCGGCACTTTGTTTTCCAGGTTTTTAATTCCGTTTCCCTCTTCTTCTTTTTTTGGGTCTAGGACACGAAACATCCAAATGGTTTGGAGCTGATGTTTCAAGATTTGGTTTTGTGTTTGGTGGTGTGTACATACATACATACAGGAGGGATAGTTTCGTTACGCATAGGGCATTTTGTGAAGCTTTAGCTGAAGAGAGTACAAGAGCGCAAAACGTTGAGATTTTGGATGAAGTAGGGATCAATCACAATGCGAAGAGTACTGCAGTTTCTTCACCACCTCCTCAGCCTCTTACGCCATCCACTACTGTGGTTTCTCCTGGTGTATCAGTTCAAAGCTCAGGTTATTATCACTTTTGTCCTTCGCGTGTGTAATGTAGAGATTGCCCATTTCTAACAAGGATTTGTAGTGTTTGATTAGATGGAAGATTAATTAATTGTGCTTTTCTCGTTGGTTATGGTTCTCTGAGAGATGAGATGATACCTCTCCTTTTTATGGTATGCGCTTTTGTGCGTGCATGAGAGGGAGTTACTTCAAGGAGTTTTGATGTGATTATACTGTAGTAGTTGCAGTTCATAATAAGTAAGCTCAAAGATCGAAAAGCACCAATGGAGGTTTAAGTGAAAAAGACGCCATTAATGATTCTCACTTTTACTTGTAAAGCTATCGACTTGATGTGAACTTTCTTTGCAGCCCTCCATTATTCATTCAAAAAGTTATTCCTTTTACCATCTGCTTTTGGTTTTCGAATCATGTTACTGTTTCTTGTCGTTCATTCCTTCATTGCTGATCACAGAATTGGCCGAAAATCCAAATGGACTCTCACCACCGACACCAGCATCTACATGCTTCACTGCAAGAGCCACGAGCACAAGCTCTTCAAGCCCTACAAGCAAAGTGTTCGCGAGTATCTTTGCGAGCTCAACCACAGAAGCAACAACCATAGTTTCAGAACAAGCATCGCCGTCGTCATCACCGTCGTTCTCCAATCTACTGTGTGGTGTGATCGGCTCAACCACAACAATACCAACACCTAGAGTCATGGAACCACCACCGTCCCTCTCTCTATCACCATCTCCTTACCTCTCCAACAATGTCGCTTCTCTTTTCTCACCAAACCAAGAACACCACCTCTACGCGCCGTCTCCACAACCCGCAATGTCTGCCACAGCATTGCTTCAGAAAGCAGCTCAAATGGGTGCCACCACATCTCACCAATCATTTCTTCGTAGCTTAAGACTTCAAGACAACTACAAACATCAATGGGACGTGAAGCCAGAGAGCAGCAATGCAGTGAAAGCTGGACTTGGGTTAGGACTGCATTCTGATGCTGCTGTGAACGTGGCATTGAACCAACCAGCCACTCTTGATCTTCTAGGACTTGGTATGGGTGCTAGTCCTGCATTGCTGAACTCATACGGTGGCAACTTTCATGTAGGAGCAGCCGGCGTCCTCACTGCTGCAGCGACATCCTACGACGGAGGAGGAGGTGGTGGGAGTTCGGAGGAGACATGGGATGGTGTTCCAGAGAGAAAAGGCTCATTGATGAGTCAAGTTCGATTTCAGAGCTTTTAACTCTTCTCATGTCCCAGGTATTTTTGTCAGGGGATGTATAAAAGCCTGGTTTTGTACCTCTTTAGTTTAGGTAGCTTATATTGCTTAAGGTCAAAGAACTTGTAGCTTTTAAGATTCAAGACACCATCTCTTGTTACCTTTCTTTAACTCATATACTATTACCTTTTTTTTGCATACTTTTGGTTTATATAGCTTGTTTTATCTTCTTAGAGAGCAGTTCTAATTGGTGTTTTCTAAAATCATATTGCAATGTGTTTGTTAGGTTGTATGCTTTCGAGATTTTGTATCGGATCAAATTCGGGTTAGATCAGATTGGATCAGATCGGATCAAATTCGGGTTGGATCGGATTGGATCAGATCGAATCGGACCGGATTGGGTCCATTAAATTTTTAGCCCAAGAAATTTGATAAGATATACAATGCTAATTCACGTCACATGCCACCTTAAACCCTACAATATAGTTAACAAAAGTCAACATTTGCTCTTTTAATCTTCTTCCTGTTTCTCTTCATCTCTCAAACAAGCTATGGAATCTCTTCCTCCTATTCTTCTTCTTCTTGTTCAAGCAGTCACCCTTTGGCTTCTTATCTTCATCCTTAAGTTTACATATACAAACATATGGGTGCCCTTGAGAATTCAACGACTATTCGCGAAACAAGGCATACGAGGACCTAGTTACCGTCCGATATGGGGCAACACCGGAGAGATCCGGCGGCTCTACGCTGAAGCTCAAGCCAAGTCAGCGTCTTTTAACCACGAGAACACTGTTCACAGGGTGATTCCGTTTTACTCTGAGTGGTCAAGCATCTACGGGAAGACGTTTCTCTCGTGGTTCGGGTCCAAACCCAGGTTGGCCCTACGTGACCCGGACATGTTAAAGGAAGTTCTCATGAATATACCCGGTTCGTTCGACAGAGTTCAGCATAATCCTCAGGCAAAGGAACTTTTTGGGCAGGGGCTTGTTGGTCTCACAGGTGAGAAATGGGCTCTCCATAGGAGGATCTGTAACCAAGCATTCAACATGGAGCGAGTTAAGGTGAGCTTTAAGCACAACTCTGTTTCTTCCATAAGTAGCCTGAAATCATATAGACAGGATTGAAGTGTTGGAACTGATGCTCAGAAATTTCCTTTTTTCTTGAAGACTTGGGTGCCTGATATTGCAGCAAGTACGGCTAATATGCTAAAGAAATGGGAGGACATGAGAGGAGGGAGAGACGAGTTCGAGATAGAAGTGAGTAAGGAGCTTCATGGTCTCTCAGCTGAAGTTATATCTAGAACAGCTTTTGGAAGTAGTTATGAAGAAGGCAAGCGCATATTTGCATTGCAGGAACAGCAAATGCACCTTGTATCTCTGGCTTTGAGAAGTGTATATATTCCAGGATTTAGGTACTAAAATCTTTTCCTGTGCAGTAGAACTTAACTTGTTTCCTTTGTCGTCTTCTGATAATTGTTTTTTCAGATGAGTACGAACCTGACTGTTCTGTGCTCTGATGGTGTCATGTGACAGGTTTTTGCCTACTAAGAAGAACAGAGAAAGGTGGAGGCTGGAGAGGGAAACTCGTGAATCAGTGAGGACCCTGATCAAAACGAACAAGAAAGGAAGGGAAAATTCAGGGAATTTACTGAGTTCGTTAATGTCCACACATAAGAGTCAGAATGGTGAAGAAGAGACATTAGGAATAGAGGAGATTATAGATGAATGCAAGACCTTCTACTTTGCAGGAAAAGAAACTACTGCAAATCTCTTAACTTGGGCACTCCTCCTCTTGGCTTCACATCAGGAATGGCAAGACAAAGCACGAGAAGAAGTGTACCGTGTTTTGGGGACAAAAGAGCTTCCAGCTGCAGAGGATTTACATGACCTTAAACTCGTAAACTCTTACCCTTTTCCTGAATCTGTAACATGTTCCATTTCACCTCAGGTTCTCATATTCCTGGAATGTAATTGCAGGTGAGCTTAATAATCAATGAAACACTACGACTCTATTCTCCAGCTGCAGGTTCAACTAGAGAAACATCTGTTAAAGTTAAGCTTGGAAACCTTGATCTTCCGGCCGGTACACAGTTCTTTGTTCCTATAATTGCCATCCACCAAGACACTGACATATGGGGAGACGATGCTTACGAGTTCAATCCGTTGCGATTCAACGAGTCTCGAAAGCACTTAGCTTCATATATGCCATTTGGGTTAGGTCCCAGAATCTGTGTTGGTCAAAATTTAGCCATTGTTGAGGCTAAAACTGTGCTTGCCATGATCATCAGGCATTACTCTTTTGTGGTCTCCCCCACCTATGTTCATGCCCCCATGCTCTTCCTTACCACACAGCCTCAGTACGGTGCCCAGATCCTCTTCTCCAGGATTTGCAGTTGATCAGACACCTGAAATGTTTTATAGTGCTTGAATGTGAAATTTACCATTTCCACTGTCCATTTTTTAACAAGTCCTAGTTGCTATAAATATAAAATATGGATATAATTTCTTCATCGTCTCTTGCACTTTCAGCTCAAGCATCAAATGTGGAAGTTATCGATTTAGTTGACCACATCTCCGTGAAGCCATGATTTCACTTTTTATTTTTCTGAACGTGTATTACTTTTCATCTCCCATTAGTGGTTTACCTTATATATTTATATATTTAGATGAGCTTATATCTATTGAGTTTTTGTTAAAAAAGTTTTTTTAAGGAGTTAATTGACTATTTAACTGTTAATTAAAAAAAATAAAAGAGTTTCATACAGTAAACTGTTTGATAGTATAAAAATAAAAAATATTTTATTAACTTTAATTATATTTATTTTATAATAAAATTTATTTATGCATACAAATATTGTTTAAAGTATATTAAACAATATGCAATGCATAATATATTAATTATTATATAATTTTAAACTATATAAAACATAAATAAAAGTATATCTGATCGAATTTTATTATAGATTATAACATAAGTAAATTAATATCGAAAATAAATATTAAAACATATTAAAAAGTCAAATAATATTATATAAATCTCAACATAAATATCCAAGTTGAGTAAATAGTTGAATACATAATAAACGGAAAGATAGGTTTGTGGGTATTATAGGAATTATATAAAAAATATAAGAGCAAAAGGGACAAAAAATAGACTCGTTAATTGATCTGAAAAAATGACCTAAAAAAGCGTTTTTTTCATAAGTCTCAAATTTGAGATTCTTAAAAAGTTGTATTTTGGCTGCCAAAAAAATTATATCTATTAAAAAGGTACTTTTTTATTTTACAGTCAAACAACTATTTTTTAAAATAGCTTTTGTTGTGAAAAAAGTGCTTATTAACCACTCAAAAGTACATCTAAACAGGCACTTAGTTCCTCCCCTCATAATTCCACAGCTTCGTATGACATTTTTTATGCAAATTTTAAATTTTTAAAATTTTTAATTAAGTGATTATTAGCTTATAATTTTAATAAGATTAGTTTTATTAATATTTTATTCACATTTGTCTCTAACATATAAGCGTTCACGTGTAAATATAATTATCTAATCATCAACACAAATCAAAGAAGAGGTTTTATATATGATGGGTAATTTAGTTCATATAAATGATTATTGCGATAATTAATTTTTCACGTACGCATATATGTAATAGACAAAAAAGGTTTGATTTAAAATTTAGAATTTAGAGTTTAAGATTTTAGAATCTAGAGTTTAAGATTTAGAGTCAAATCAACAAAATATTAACACAATTAACATTTTAAACTGAATTATTAAGATTATAAAAGATTGGTCACTTAATTGAAAATTGAAAATTTTAATAAATAATAATAATAACAATAACAATAATTCAGCATTTAAATTTTGACGTGATTCAACTCGATTTGGAAATGAAGGAATGGAATAATTGCAAAAAATAGTGTTTGCTTTGGGGTTTTCAATTCCAAGAGAATGATTTTATTACATTAAATTTGATAATCTACTAAACCCTCCAAAGGGGGTGGGTATCAAGTTTTCATTCCATTCTAGTGGTTACTATTTATACCCCTCCCCCACATAAGTAATGTTTATTCTTAATTATATTATTAAACTCATCATTATCATCTTCATTATTATTATTACTATTATTATTATTATTATTAAACTTATTATTATTATTATTAATTATTGTTGTTATTATTATTATTATTAATTTTGCAACAAACCAAACAATATTATTGGTATTAATACAGAAACCCAAGTTACAAATCAAACATCATTTTTGTATTTTTCATACCCACTTCCATTCCTTTCTAATATTATACCCATATCCATACTCAATGCTCAAACCAAACGCACCCTTATTTTTGTTCAACTCAGCCTTAGCACGTTAATTTCAAATCGAGTTGAATCACGTCATCTTTGTTAATTTTAAGATTGTCTAATGGTCGAACCCAATCAACTCGATGAATCTAACCCAATCAACTTTCAATAATCTAAAATTTGTTTGAGATTATATAAAAAAACGTGTCATTTTCATATAATTAACTAAAATAATATTATTTTAATTAATATATAAAAAAGTACTTAATTTAAGGTCCTGCCAATTCAAGCTTAATTAGAATCCATCCAAACTTATCTAATCTTGTTTGGTCGAAGGGTTACAGATGGAAAGGGGATAGAACGTAACACAGTTCTATCGTTTGTTTGAGGGTTTTATAATGAAATGGAATTGAATGGGATGAAAACGAAGGGTTTCATGTTACGTTCTATTTTATCCTAAACAGTCAAAATAAGAAATCTTCGATTCGAAGGGTTTAGGATGAAACATAAACTAATAAATATATAAAAAAAGTATTCTTTAATAATTTCATATATTTTATATAAATAAAAATATAAAAAAATATTTTTAAATATAAATTACATAAAATAAAATAAAATTTATTAAATAATTAATACTAATATTTTTATATAATTAATAATAAAATAATAAAACTCTTTTAATAACCAATTTAATATAAAAGGCATAAAAGTTGCATTCATCTTTTAAACAGTACTTTACGGCCTTAAAATTTAAATGTAATGCGATTCAAGGACAATCATTGACAATAAACTAATAACATGGAAGCAACGTAACAGGAGTGCCGTGAGAAGCAAGACCAACTTGGAAAACAACGTAAATTCGTTCTTAAATGCCGAGGTTGATGATGGTCCAAGGATATAATTGTACGTAAATGAGAAACCCATCTTCTTTATCAGTATTCAGAAACGTTAAATTCAGATATTGAACAATCACATACTGCGTCTTCACCATGGTTCTTCCGGCACTTGTGATCCTGACAACTATTGTTATCACTATAAATCTTGCGTACCACATCGTATGGGTTCCTCGTAGAATCCAATCCCACTTCAGTAATCAAGGCGTAAAGGGCCCTGGCTGCCGCCCCATGCTCGGCAACATGGCGGAGGTCCGCCGCATGACAGCGGAGGCTTTGTCCAAGCCGATGACACTGTTAGACCACAAGATTCTTCCGCGTGTATTTCCTCTTTATCACAGTTGGTCCGCAAAACACGGCGTGCCATTCTTGTACTGGTTTGGACCCAACCCCAGGTTGCTTATAACTGACCCGGCCGTGATCAAAGAGGTGCTCATGAACACGGGACGGGCATTTGAAAGGGTCGGATCCGACCCGGTTGTGAGGCAGCTTCAGGGAAGTGAGGGACTCATGGAGCTCAGAGGCGAGGAATGGGCTGTTCACAGAAGAATTTGTAACCTGGGCCTGAATATGGAGCACGTTAAGGTGTGACCTTCTGTTTATTTGCATTATAAGAAGTTGAAGCAGAATTTGAGCTTATGATTGCAATATTGTCAGATTTGTTATATAACAATTTATCGTCTGAAGCAGAGCATAACCATAATCTGTATGTTCGATATATTTATGAACACAGAGTTGGGTGCCAGAAATGGCAGCCAGGACAATGAAGATGCTAGAGAAATGGGAGCTGACAAGAGCTGAAAGGGATGATGTGGAGATTGATGTTCATAAACAACTCCATCAACTGTCAGCTGATATTATCTCCAGCGCTATCTTTGGGAGCAGGTTTGAAGAAGGAAAGTACATATTTGAGCTGCACGAAAAGCAAATGCTCCTTGCCTCTGCTGCTCTGAAATATGTTGCTATACCTCTGTTCAGGTCTCAATATCATCTTGTGTCTTCAATCTTAATTGTAGTCTTCTGTGTTTGTAAGATTAATGAAATTGGCTTGTGTCACAGGTTTTTGCCAATACCTGTGAACATCGAGAGGTGGAGACTTGATAAGAAACTCTGCAGGTCAATCAGGATGATAATGGAGACTAACCGAGGAAAAGAGAAGTCAAGAAACTTTCTAAGCTTGTTAATGACTTCCTATAAGAACCATAATGGTGACGAAGAGAAACTGCAGATTCAGGAAATTGTTGATGAATGCAAGACTTTTTACTTTGCAGGTAAAGAAACAAGTGCCAGTGTTTTGACATGGGCACTTGTTCTTCTAGCAATGCATCAACATTGGCAAATCAAGGCCCGTGAAGAAATATCCCTTGTTTGGAAAGACAGAGAGCCACTGATCACCGCAGATACTCTTGGTCAACTCAAGATTGTGAGTTTCCGATTACATCAATTTTCTTTGCATCATTTTCCAGGAAAACAGTATCTCACAAAGCTTTGTTCTTCCTGAAACAGATAAACCTGATATTAAACGAAACGCTAAGACTCTACACACCAGTAACTGTTATGTTGAGGCAGGCATGCAAAGATGTTAAGTTGGGAGGACTTGACGTACCATCTCAAACACACCTGGTTCTTGCCATAATGGCCACCAACCGCAATGTTGAGATCTGGGGAGAAGATGCAGACAAGTTCAATCCACAGCGATTTAGCGAGCCTCAAAAACACTCCACTGCTTTCATTCCATGGGGGTTGGGTCCTAGAATCTGTGCAGGACAGCATTTAGCTATGGTTGAGGTTAAGCTTGTTCTGTGCATGATCATCCGACAATACTCATTCACTGTATCTCCGAACTACGTTCATGCCCCTATGATGGTTTTAACCATTCAACCTCAATATGGTGCCCAGCTACTCTTCAAGAAAATTTCGGACTGAGGACTATTGTTTCATGTACAGTTGCTATTTTATGCAGTTCTGTGCATAAGGGAGTTCCTTCAAATTACGTATGGCAATGACCGACAGTTTCTGTCTAGGCCCAATTTGAGCCCAAGTTCGATTGGGCTGCAATAGATCAAAGTTCAGCCCGGTCTAACTTAGTCCCAATTTTTTATTTTTAAAGTAAAAAATAGAAAACAACGTCAAATTAAGTTGGGTTTAAAAACCTAATCTTAGGGGGGGTTTGGTTTGAGGGTTTGGAAATGAAGGAATGGAATAATTGCAAAAGATAGTGTTTGCTTTGGGGTTTCAATTCTAAAGGAATGGATTCATTCCATTAAATTTGGGAATCTATTAAACCCTCCAAAGGGGGTGGGTATCAAGTTTTCATTCCA
>JAOTBA010000009.1:17086583-17101792 GCA_025629845.1 Erythroxylum squamatum | reverse complement strand
TGTGTCAAATTCTCTCAACCCTCTCTATTACATTACTGTAATTTTGATATCTTACATACGCAAGGTTTTAGAGAATTTTTTACGAACGAAAGTTATATTAATTCTGAACTAAACAAGTTTTTTTAAAGAAGGGCTTAACGAAAAAGAATACACAATTCAACCCCCCTTCTTGTGTGTTTGATTATCATTGTATTAACATGTGATTCACTTCAATATCCATAGATCAAGATTAGCTTATAGCAACGCATCATGACAACCCAAATATTTAAGAATGTTGAGGTGGTCTTGACTAACATTTCTGTATATGATTTTTCTATATAATTCAATCTTTTTATCATACAATGTTTCGACTACACATAAAGCATGGAATTAATGTCTACTTTATTTGAGTCCAATCATATTAGTTCTTTGATATTAGTAATTGATTTGAATGACATTTGTACATTATTTTACAAATCTTCATTCCACATTAACTAAGGATTTGTCAAATCAATACTAATCGAGAATAATAAAACATTCTCCCTAATCATTTTTAGGGTGATGAATCATATATTAATCACTCATCTTCTTCATATACTCCATGCTATATCAATGACTGCTAACTGAACTACTCTTAACTACTATTTGAAATTCCCCATCTTGATTCCTCATAACAGAATTATGTTGATCAAGAGTCTCATATAGAAATAGGTCTTTTCCTATTTCACCCTACTTTGGAAAATTATTCTCTAAGAATGTCACATCTCGTGATTCAAATTTAGTTACACCTTCATTACCTTGTTCATCAATGAACACATACCTTTTTGAGTGTTCAAAATATCTAATAAACATACTTTTATTCCGTCTTAATCCTAGTTTCCTATATTTATGAGAGAGAATATGAGCATAGGCTATGAGAAAAAAATCCTTTGTAAAGAGAACCTTCTCTTTATCCTTAGGTCTTTTGAACCTTTCCTTCGATTCTTTGTGTCTTGTATTTAGCCTAAACTTCTTCATCTATAGTACTTGTTGTTATCATTTTTAAGTATTTTTATCTTTATTTTGTGATTTATAATTTATAATTTATAATTTATTAGTAATTGTATTTGTATTATTATTTTCATTATTTATTTGTATTTTTATTTTTATTTGTATTTTATTTGTATTTGTATTTTTAAATTTTTATTTATTTATATCTATTTTATTTTGAATTTGAATTTCCTTATTCTTATTTGGCTTTTATTTTCTTCAAACATTTCTCAAAACCTTTTTTTTCCATGGGTATATTGAAAACAACCTTTTTACTAGTTAAGAGTATGACTGCATATTATTGTACCTCCCCAAATCCTGTGTCTCAACGAAATTTTTACTAGGTTGTTGTTGTTGTTATTATTGTTGAACATAAACATAGGCAACACATCCCTAAGGTTTAAGGTTTGTCATGTCAAGTTTTTTACCTATCCATAACTCATATGAAGTGCTTGTAATTGATTTTATAGGCGCACGATTAAGCACATAAGTGGTTGTTAGCAACATATCACCCAAATAGGTGATTGGAAAATTTGCTTATGCCATCATGGACCTAAGCATTTTTTAGTAGTGTTCTATTACATCTTTCTGGTACAATGTTTTGCTATGGGGTTCTAGGCATAGTTAGGTTCTAGGAATAGTTAACTATATGTCTATTCCTTTTTCATTACATAGCATTTTAAACTATCAGGCAAGTACTCTTATCCTTTATCAATTTGGAACGCTTTTTATCTTCATTTATAGTTGATTCTTAACTAAATTCATGTAGTTGATGAAACAACTTAATGTTTTTGATTTGTGAGAAATCAAATAGACGGGACCACACTGAGTATAGTCATCTATAAAAGTGATAAAATATATAGGCTCACATCTTGCCCTTACATTCATTAGACCACAAATGAGAGAATGCACTAATTGCAATGGGTATAAAGCTTATGCTCCCTTTCCAAAAGGTTTTCTAACCATTTTACTAGCTAGAAAATGTTCACATATAGGTAGTCCTATTTGACTTAGACTACCTAAAAGGCTCTCTTTAGCCAATCGATTTATTTGATTTTGACTAATGTACTATAATCAAGCATGCCATAATATTGCATCATTGTTAAAAGTACTTGATGATGTAACTAATGAATAACTAATAGTATTATTAACAATCAAAACATCCAGTATAATAAAACCATTAAACATAAAACCGTGAATATAATAAACAGTTCCAAGGTACAAATCTATTCATCATTATGGAAGTTTATATTAAAATCAAGTTTAACTAACATCAACACAGAAAGAAGATTCTGTCAAATTTGTAGACCATATAACACCTCGTATGGGATGAGGAGTCGACCACCACGCGTAACCAATTCGCATGTGTCAATCACTTGTACAACCACTTTAGAATTATCACCTATATAAAGGCATTTCCTTCCATGTGAGATCTTCCGAAAAACTATGAATGCATCTCTATCTTTCACTACATGGTTGGTTGCTCCTGAATTTAGAATCCATAAAGGACTTGATTCAGTTAGACAAATATAATAAGAAACATTCAGTAAATGAATGTTTTTATTATAAGAACGTACTTTTTTGAAGCTCACTACAATTACGAGTAAAGTGACTCTTATTGCCATAATTATAGCACTTAACACATTTCATATTCCTTTTTTTGAAGGGATGTTTAACCTTTTTATGTTGATTCCACTTGGATTTCTTGGACTCTTGAACAAAGTGGTGGTGTCCCTTATTCTTTGTCCACTTATGCTTACCATGATGCTTGCACTTTTTGTTTATAACTTCATGTGAGCTAAAGCCAATTACATATATCTCAAAAGACCTTGAAATAAAGAACCTTAGTATAGCATCTTCTGTCTTAGGTATTCGAATTTACCAGGACATATCTCAACACTCATCAAATCTCTCAAAGAATGCATACATTGAGTATGTGTTACAAAGGTTTAATACGGTTGACAGTAAACTTGTCGTAACACCTGTCTCTCATAGTGAGAGATAATCTTTGATACAGTATTCAAAGAATAAAGTGAAGTGAGAGATTGTGAGGAATGTTCTGCATTCTAGTATGACGGATAGCCTGATGTATGCTAGACTATGTACTAGATAGGACATTGCATTTACTGATTGACTATTTGGTCAATATCTGGTTGATCCAGTTATAGACTTTTGGAATGCAATCTAGTGAGTATTGAGATACTTAAAGGAATTAAGGATTATATGTTGACATATAGTAAAGTCAACAGACCAAACCTCATAAGGAATTCAGGTTTGAAGTTAGCTATGTGTTCGGATGAGCGAAAGTTCACTTAAGGTTATAGGTTAAGTTTGCAGATGGTACATAGTTGTAGAAGTGTGTCTCAAAGACACGTGTAACTTCCTCAACTAGGCATGCAGAGTGCATGCTAAGAGGCTGCTTTACAGACGATTTAACTCAGAAATTGAATTTCTGAGTGGTTTGTGGTCCATTCAGAGGCTAGACCCATTTGGTTTCACTGTAGTATTCTTCTTACAGTGTTGTTCATGACAACGAAGAATATCACAGGGTCATAGCAGTTAAAAATCAATTAGTTGTTCATAAGGATGTTGACACGGAAAAATGACATAAAGGGGAGCATTTAAAGAACTGAGGAATTGTAAGTTGATCCTTTAACTAAAGGGCTTCACCCACTTGTGTTTGTAACACAAGTATACAGTATGGGTGTTGTGATGTTGTAAGACACTGCTAGTTAGGGGATCGTTAGGTTTGCTCCATGTACATTTGTACAGTTTGAAGTATTATGATAGTATGATGATTACTGATAAAGATGATCATCATTTAGCCTCAGTATTAAGTATTATCATACATTGTCATAATACGTATGAAAGTCTTAAGATTTGTGTCAATCTTAAGCATTTGAAGGTCACTGGGCATGCATACAGATTGACCTTGTGCCTATGTCATTTAGACGTATATAATTTAATATAGCTAGCTATAAAGTTTGACATGACATGGGGGGATATAAGTTTTTAATCCCATAAAGGTTCTCTAATGCAGTTTAGCATTCAGCTGGAGAACATAAAGGTTTTCTCTAATGCTGTTTAGCATTTAGTGAGAGAAAACAGAATTTCTCTAATGCAGTTTAGCACATGCAGTTTAGCATAAAGCAGGAGAAATCGAGAGACCTACAAACGAAGATGATACAATTTAGATCATAAAGGTATCATCGTAGTTTGCCACACTCCATTTTTCCGTTCATGTTAGTGGGGTATTAGGTATTCGTGATTGTATTGGATCTGTGTCACATATGACACATGCATTTGATGCTTTTCGGTACCGAAAGCCTTGCGGGACAGAATGATGGACATGGATCAAATGTTTTGTTTTCAAAACTTAGTCAACTATAAAGTAGCGTGGCCTAACCGGGTTTTAAAATTTGTTTTTAAATTAGAGTCTACTGCAATTAATGATAATCCAAAGAGGAGATTGTTAGACATTTTTTGTCCTTGGGGCAATTTTGTCAATGTCTCATAAAGTTGGACTAACATTAATTGCAATTTTAGTTTTTAAATAAATTACAGGTTAAGTTACGCCATTTGATCCAGATAAAGATATTAAAGTGGCCCAATAAATAATCTAGGTTAATGGGTCGAAGTCCGGGTAAAAAATGAATCCCGATTAGTGTAAACCGGGTCCATATCGGCCTTGTGATGGGGAAGCCCGATATGGAAGCTATATAAGGTAAGATCTCCTGCAGTTGCTCAGAAGCCGTTCACGAGCATAAGGTTCCTGACCCGTTAAGGAAGCTCGGAACTTGAGGAAACTGTAGAAAAGCCTTGCCCGTGAGTCGATGAGCACTTTCCGCTAAAGGACCCGGAAGATTTGGAGATGTTTGGAGCTCGGAATCGACATCGGAATTAGAGATGGAACCGAAATCTAGGTATTCTGCATTACCTTCATTTTTGATTCTTTCACGAAACCCTGGGGTATGTAATAAGGTTCCCTCTACGTACCTACATATACCCCCAAAGGGTAGTCGTCGCTACATGTTAGGATTTGTACCGTTCAAGATAAAGGGCTCCCCTCCTTTTCCAAAAAAACGCTGGAAAAAGTTATTAGGAGGCCGTTTTGCTCATGCGAAGATAAGCAAAGGACAGCTAGAAATAAAAAGATGTTAACCTACCTTCTGCTCCTACATTAACTCTTTCTAATCCTGCCATGCTTATAATCTAGTATCGGCTTTGTATGGAGTACTGGCCTCAATTAGATAAAGCCTTTTTTTTTGGCTACGAACGAACAGAAAAAAAAACTACGGTCAGAGGTCACCAATGTCTTCACGATCCTCCGCAAGAAAAGGATGTAATTGAACTGGAGCATCGACACAATAAGCTTTTAAGTAGACAAGATAAGTATAGAACCACTTGATGGTGGCACATGTTTAATGTGTTTTAGAGATTAATTCTAAATAATATTTATACTGTCTACTTCCTGAAAAGATTCCCAAGCCCAAATTGTCTTTTGTTGCATTTAATTATCAACGTCCAAATCGATACGATGGAACAGAGTTCGATCATCTAATATCTAGGCGAGCTCAAAAATGCTTAGCGTCATACTACAATAACAGACCGATAAGGATAGAGAAGGATTGTGTATAGGCTAAAGATATGCGAACCGGTTGAACTTAGGGTGTGTATATTAACGTCAATCGCTGAAATATCGTGCATCAATTGTTTCTCATCTGATTCAAGATCTCCTAAGTGCTATAAATATGTAATTCTTTGAAGTCCTTACCCTGTCGATCTTGTTGGTATCAGGATTCCGGTTCTGATGAAGTAATTAGCTTTTAGAAATCTTATATGACGCAAGTACTTTCTATTCATCTTTCCTAGAAGATTCATTGCTTGTGATGCCAAAAACGTTGTTATAAGAATCCACTGAATACTGTATAGCTGCCAATTGACGTTGTTTTGTCCTTGGCTAAAAAGACACAAGATTTCACAGGATGACAGCTGATTTTGGGCAAGAAAAATTATTGCAAACTGCAAAGGTTACCTCCAATACTCTTACCCATTTCGGGTTTTGTTCATCTCTCTCTCACTCATGCGTAGTCCATTTTCAGGTCACGGATGCTTAGTTCTTGACTTTGATCAGCAAGGATGTGAGTTGTTGTCTAGACAGCGGATGGTGACAACAGCAAGAAGTGAACTCCAATCAATACACAACCCATCTTGCCGTGTCCCTAGATCTTATGAACACGTGTTATATTCCCTCTTCAACGTAGAAATACGTGTATAAATAATTTTAGATTCTGATAAGATCTTGTCTCCTTGATCTTGTCTTGAGTAATCTGTTTCATGTGATCAAATCGCCCCTCGTCTTAAAGTAAGGAGGTACGTACCCATCCGATTCTTTACATTTTCTTCATGTCTGATGGCTACTGTTATGAGAAAATCAAAGACATATTATATATTCTCCACAGGATACCATCAGTGGTTCTGAATAGAAAGTTACTTACACACATAGACAGGTGAGTATAGCTAATTAACATAGAGACATTGATGCTGTGTGGGTACGTAGTTTTCCTATAATATGTAGATGCAGTGAAGCTCTTGGTCCAAAATTATTTCAGTGTTTATCGGGTTTTGTTTTGTATTAGGAAGGTGAATACCTTAATAATGCTTGCAGAATCAGTGCATAGCTAGTGTGCCACGACTCACGAGATACCATGACAGTAAGTTTTGGAACAAAAAGAAAGGGAAGCAAAAGACACTGAAAACCACAAATTGGTTGCTTCTGTCGTCCCATCGAATGTCTTTTAGGTTTTAACAGCCACTCTATCCACTTGTTTTCAGTAGATTTTGGCATCTTTTGGGTAAAAACAAGTACAAACCATTACTTTGTTCCTTTCCAGGATGTACCAGCTTCTATTATAAAATTTGTATAGAACTTATTCCTTTTTTCTCCATAACATGCTTCCATTGATATGTCCAAGGAATCTTTGCCTACGATGTTAATTGGAAAACCTTTACTAATCGAAAATGGTTATAACTAATGACAGTAGAAAGACAGATACTCCTACAAAGTTAACAAGTGTATGACACGGGCTACAGTAACAAGAGCAAGAGAAACTAGCAGATCCTTTTTAATTACTGAAGCTTAGACACCCAACAAGAAGTCACGGTCGTCTCCTTGGAAAAGAAATAAGCGTGAATGCCACAATGTGTTCATGGGATCTGGAGATTGCTGAAGGGGAGAAGATAGTCCGGTGCTGAATAACATGATCGGATATTAATTTCAGCAAAATCCAAGGTTCATTACATGGCATACACTTGGCACACATGCAGGCAACCGCGATGCTTTCTCAGTATCAAAAAGTCAATATGTTCGATGTCTGGGTAATTTGGCCCGTAGTTTCCTGATTGCTCTACTTCTAAACAGATTTTAGGGGATACCCGAAGTCATAAACTATAAGCAGTAGAATCATAAGGGACACAAACTTCTATCTATGGTTACCAACTCCACTTACTACTAATTGGCTCAAAACCTCAAAAAGAGGATTAAAAAGAGATTTTGTGTTTTCTTGTAAAATGAGAACTTGAGAGATTTTAGATAAGTGTACTTTGCAGCAGATTTTGAATCAGGAGGGTGGATCGCATGTTATTTTATTGGCGACTAAGAGATGTGTGTACCTTAGTTCACTGTAGCACCACGAGCATTCAGCATCCAAGAACAGGAAGTACTACATAGTCACGTGGCTACTTGGCACGCGTTTTTGTAGTGTAGAGTTTATATGTGCTTGGAGGTGTAGGTGGTGAAGGTTTAGGCATGAGTATTATATTATCAAGACAAACGCCTACCCTAGCGAACGAACAATTGATTGTCTTTTATGTGTATGCCAGAGAGGGACACAGAAAGTGAAGAATCCAGCGAAAGGATTGTACTCACTGACGCGGAGAGTAAAGAGGGAGGACTACTGTACTACTACTACGACAAGGGCCTTGTGCGGGTATAAAAATGGCCGCAAATACGCCGGTGATGTCGTTAGGGAATCCGAACTGAAGGCCATGGGAAGCTTCTCTGGCCATTTTGATTATAATATTTGTAAAAATTGCAATCACTCCTGTCGTGACAGGTGCTAGTACTAGTGAAAGTTGGCATCTTTTATCTTCTTTTTGTTTTGGCTCACGGCCGCTGGTCCAAAGGACGTCTTCCAAGTTCCAACTCTCTCATCAATCCGATGAGTGAAAGCAGGGCTAAATTAAATATAAATAAATTGGTGAAACGAAATTCTTGTTAGTTTAACGTTTTCTAAAGTTAGTACCTTATCCTTTAAAAATCGTTATACGAGTTGAAATTTGAAACATAATATTAATTTTAATCTCAAAATTACGCTGTACTGAGCTTTATTATCATTTATGTAAAAAAAGTCGAAACTCTTACGATGGTGTCTCAATTTTAGAAAGTATTAAATTCTTATAAGCCCAAAAGGGATAACAAAACCTGACCTCAAAATATTTTGGGCCCAATAATGGATCTGAGAGTTTGAGCTCGTGAAAACTGTGGTTCCTACCATCGTATCCTTCAGATATCTTCGTTTCCTGCGGTAGCTTAGCCTGGACATGGGTGTCCTACTCTTGGGGCAATGGCCTTCCGTTTCCACAACTTGGGTTCAGAACCTTCATTTCTGCGGAAATCAGGAGCACTTGTCACGGAAGACTTGTTTTAAAGTTAAGTCTTGTGTATCGTCCCCACCTCCCGTAATACAGGCAAGAAGCAAAGTCCCTTACTTCTAACTCTGTTTTTTTCTAACGAGAAAGATGCAAATGAGCGGGAAGATTGTAGAGACTGCAACTTTTTTCGCTTCTATTGACTGCTTTTGCATTTTTATGTTTGGTTTTTTCTTGTTTTAGTTTTCCTTTTTAAGATGATAC
This sequence comes from Erythroxylum squamatum, assembly GCA_025629845.1. Classification (NCBI taxonomy): domain Eukaryota; kingdom Viridiplantae; phylum Streptophyta; class Magnoliopsida; order Malpighiales; family Erythroxylaceae; genus Erythroxylum; species Erythroxylum squamatum. The sequence goes on along the minus strand of JAOTBA010000009.1, from coordinate 17,092,870 downwards.
CCTCTTATTGTCCGTTAAGTTGTAGTGCTACTATCATAGCTATTCTACTTGTCTCCGTTCTTAGCGCGACAAATGAACTTGGGATTCTGTCATAATTGAACTTGTAAGCTCAGAAATGAAAGAGATAATGTAATTTGCTGGAGGGAATTGTGGCAGCTTGTTGGTAGGAGAACTCCAAGTTTATATGAGAATGGAAATGCCAATTTGGACATTGCCCTTGATGGTTGCGGGGGTGATTTTGATTGGGTTGATCTCGATTCTGACCTTTATTATTGGACTAAGGAACTCCGGCCTGTTCAGGTGCAATTCACGGTTTGATTTTTACGATTTTTTCTATTCCTGGTGGTCACTGAATGTAAACAATTACCGCTTTACCGTGGCCATTGAATGACTTAGTTTATATTGTTGTTGGGTGCTGGAATTGTGCAGTGGTACCCTGGACATATTGCAAAATCAGAAAGGGAGCTTAAGGAGCAGCTTAAGTTGATGGATGTTGTGATAGAGGTTCGGGATGCCAGAATTCCTCTTTCCACTACTCATCCTCAGGTTTGTTTTAATGTGAATGGCCTGGTATTTACAAAGAAAAAAAGAAGCATGTTGAATTTGCATTTTATGTGGCTTTGGTTTCCTTTGCATTCTTATGTGTTGGAATTACACCCTCCATGCATGTGATGTTCTTCCTACTTTCTAGATGGTTTGCCTGAGATGCAATGGTAGTCAACTCTCGTTTAACTAATTGTTTAAACTTTTTGGGTTTCTCGTGGTATGCTTTGGTGTGAACTTTGTTGCATCTGGTTTCGAAAGATTCTTAATTGTGGTCTAGTTAAATATGAGTTCAACGTTTATGGTCTCAGCTTCAAATGTTCTGTGTCCTTAACTTTTGCAGATGGACTCCTGGCTTGGGAATAGGAAAAGGATTTTAGTGTTGAATAGAGAAGATATGATATCCAAGTTAGATCGTAATTCCTGGGCAAGTTACTTCTCAAGGCAAGGAGTGAAAGTTGTATTTTCCAATGGGAAACTTGGGATGGTATTTGAAGAAAAAACCTGCTTTCAGCTTCTGCAAATTTTAGATTCCATAGTGTGGTGTGATACTTAAAAAGTCTCATTCTCAGGGTACCATGAAACTGGGCAGATTTGCAAAGGCATTAGGGGCAAGTGTTAACAGCAAACGTAGAGCCAAGGGACTCCTTCTCCGTCCTGTAGGTTTCTCATGATTAACAAAGCCAATTTAGCCTTTTCGCTTTAATAAGTTGTAATCATTTTGTTGTGGCATGTTACACGCTCTGACTTATTTTTGTGCTTGTGTTCTGTTTATAGTTATTTCTCTTCATTTCCCACTGTCACAGGAACAGCATTTTTGGGCCATTGTAGTATGAGATAGCCTGGAACTGATTTTCAAAATTAGAAACCATTGTGCATTGCATTTTTAAATTGTACTAATCGTGATTAAGTCATCTAAGTTATTGAGTTTATTACGTCACTTAGATTAGCATGATTTCACATGAAGATTTGAGATTCATAATTGGTAACACTACCGAGACTTCCATTCTTGAAAGGACTTGTATATGAAACGGGCCCCACTTTCATGTTGTCAACAGTGATTATCAGCAAGTGGCATAACTCTTTCATTATGAGTATCTGTTTCTACTCGACCAGTACCTGTTAAAACTAACTTCTGATGCCTGATAAAGGACCAGCAGCATATGTGATGAGCCATTTTCATTATTGTTCAGGTTCGAGCTGGGGTTGTTGGGTATCCAAATGTTGGGAAATCGTCTTTGATTAATCGCTTGCTAAAGCGTCGAATGTGTCCAGCAGCCCCGAGGCCTGGAGTCACACGAGAATTAAAGTAAACACTTTGTTTTGGTTTGTTTCTTCTTTGCATCTTGGAAAAGACCTTTCAATCAGGCAATTTGACAATTTTTGGTCGTACTTACACATTTTACTTGTATTGCATTTTCCTTTACTCCAAAAAGATGGGTTCAATTTGGGAAAGACCTCGAGTTGTTAGACTCCCCAGGAATACTCCCAATGCGGATTAGCGATCAAACAGCTGCTATAAAACTGGCTATTTGTGATGACATTGGAGAAAGATCCTATAATGTCATTGATGTTGCCACAATTCTTGTACAAATGCTAAATAGGCTTCCAGCAGTGGGTATGTAGATTTAATTCTTGAGATTATTGCTTGTGATTTTAACTGCCTGAATTATTTTCATTTTGGTCCTTGCCAGGTGTAAAAGCTCTTCAGAGTCGCTACAAGATTGACGTGGAGGGGCACTGTGGTGCAACGTATGTATTAATGCATTCTGTTGTTGCTTCATCTTCTTTTCCCTTTCTTATTATCTTTTTATCTTCTTGGGAATTGATTTAATACCCTAAATGGATGTTGGAAACTTGACCGGGAAAGGATGGGAAAATGGAGATCTGACCTCTCACATTTTCTCTCAACCTTCCTTATCTTCATCCTATTATAACTTTGCTAGTTGATTTGTCTTTCAGGATGAGGTCATATTCCATCTAGTTATGCTCAAACAATGAGAATCATACTCTGAATCTTTTCTTGGGATTTATGAAGCTGAGTTAGTTTATAGCCCCACATTGAATTTGGTTTGTATTTCATAAATGCAGATTTATCCATAAGCTTGCAGTTCACTTGTTCAATGGAGATAATCATCAAGCAGCTTTCCGCATCTTGTCTGATTTTCGAAAAGGAAAGTTTGGTTGGGTAGCATTGGAGAGGCCTCCCAGGTGATGCTGTTGTCAGCTTTTCTGTGATTCGCTGGATTTCTCAGGGTATCCTTAGGCTACTAAACTTTGAGTGTTGAAGGCCATTAAGACCTCAACTCAGATTTCATGGACTTTAGGGAGCCGTATGGCAAGAGCAAGAAAGCTTCAAATTAAACTTCTAATGAAGAAGCTCATGGTGTCCATGGGAAATCTGTGCGAGCACTAAAGATATTGGGATTATATAGCTCCACAGTGAAACATAGCATTACACTACCGGTAAGTGACGTACTACAACTAAGTTCAGGTTTTCAAAGATCACATTTGCTTCTCCATGGAAGTTGAAAAATGCTTGCAATGTATAGGCAAATGCTTACAATTTAGGCCATGTACAGGCAAAGGGCAAATGATTCAGAGGTTGAATAAGTGGATAGGATGGCCTTGTATTAATTCTTGGCCGTATCCTTGGATATGCTGCTTTGTACTTCATGTTTATGTTCGAGTCCTATCTAAATTTACTGGTGTTTGTCATATAAGATAAGGACCGGCTGTTGTCTAGAGGAATATATCTGCAAGATGGTCATACAATGTAGAAGCAGGAATACTCAAGTTCGTCAGAACAAAATCCAAGTGTTTAGGAACAAGTAGGAAAGAAATAGCAGGACACTTAATTACCTAAACCTGAAGGAAAGTCGGGGACTAGGAAAGAAAATTTTATAACCATTCAGTTGCTCAATCTTTACATACTCTCATGGCAAAGAAAATTGCAAACAGTGGTGTGGGGCAGGCAAAAAAGAAAACCATATGACCAAATTCAGATATTACAAAGTATTGATAGGTTTGAAAATCTAATATGGTACATAACGCTATCATTCTCGAGTACTTGAACGAAATTGCCTTCATCTAAAATCAATACAAGAATTCCTATCTAGCCGTGACAAAAAGAATGGGGGACGACAATCAATGTTGAGATGATTTTCTGTCGTCATCTTGCAACAGTTGGAGCACAAGCAGTTGAATCATCGTTGTTTGACCAACTTTCCTTAGTTCTACAGGCCTTGATTAGTCTTTCAACCTGAAGCCCTTCAGGGGTTTGTTTTTCCAGTTGATAACAGTATGTTCCAAATGTGTTGAGATTTACTTGAAGTCTGAAATCTAGAGTGAACAAAAACTTCATTTCCAGCCTGTTTAATTCGGTTGTAGTTATCCCTCCTACTTTCGCATAATAGGCATTGTTGAAGAACCTGCCACAAATGAGCACTGGATCATTAAAACCATACAGGAGTAAGCCAGATCAATATGTACGACTTGTGGGAGTTGGTACTTACGCATCATCATTAAACTTTGCTGCTAACATTACACTAGTAATTAGGAGCCGGTGAACATTACGGGCAGTGAGACGAACACAGGTTTGTTCTAAAAATCTATCCATATATATGTGTGCAATAACAAAGCATGCAGGACTGCAGTAAGAGTACTTGAAGATGCGATCAATGTACTGCCAGATGCTTATTGTGGGAGCTCGTAATGCATGGAAGACTGTAACATCTTTAGTTTCACTCGTCTCTAGTAGCTTCTCATTCTTCTCAACAGCTTTCTCAAGAAGAGAAGACAGAAGTGTTAACACCCGTGGTGTCCTTGAAGCTCCTTTCTTTAATTCCTTAAATCCCAACCTTCCGTACACTTCTGGATATATATTCCCATTATCAACAGTCAGACTTCCCATATCCAAGCTGCAATGTAAAAGCTTATATCATCATGAACTGCCTAATGAATCACATTTAGCAGACAAAATGCAAGTGGTAGAGGAGAAGAAAACTTGATTGATAAATAAGAATCTTAAGATATAAAGCAAATAGTGGGCCTTAGATGAACTCCATTTATAACAGTTGGTAAATAAGGGAGTTAATTTAAAGTAGTAAATGTTTTCATGACAATGATAATCCTTCAATGAGAATGCCACCTTTACATTTTTCCAAAGAAGCTGACATACTTGACTAAAATTAAGAATAAGATAGAGGGCCTTGTAAAATTTCTACAATATAAGATAGAGGGCCTCGTAAAATTTCTGCAATGCCTTGTAAGTATAGGGAGGCTGACATGAAACAGCCAACTTTTAGTGTTTTTCTTTGGATTTAGAGACTGCTAGACATAGTTAAACCAGGAGAAGGTATGCAGAAACAATTGGTCGATCTAGTTGAACACTTGAAACGTCAACTAAGATGAATGCAGTTTTCCTTGAAGACTCGTTCACTATAAAAATTTGCAAGCAAGTCCCCCATCGTTTCACCAGGCAAAATCCACTTTTCTAAATTTGCTGGAGGTGAGGTTAACAACTTTAGACCGAAACTCTAATTACAGTAGCCAATTATATTGACACATGAGAGGAAACGCAAGAAAAGATGCAACAGCATTCAAATCAAACAAAGCCAAGAAACAAGCTAGAACAGCACAACCATTAATCCCAGCCTAATTCTTTAAGCAAGAGATCCAACCACAAACACATTACAACATACAAACAAGAACTTGGAATAATCAGAAATGCAAAGAACTTACAGAATTGTCGAACACCTATCTCTTAGGAACCGTGGTCGCTACAGGAAATTCAGGCGCCAAAAGAACATACGACTGAACAATGAATAGAGACCAAAAAGAAAAACAAAGTCTTAAATTTATGCAGATTTGCCAACCTCTCTTGTGATCTTGTCTACGCCATGTCTCTTCCCAGAAAGAGCTTTACTTTAGACCTCTATGGGCTAATCCAATCCAATCCTTCCTCCAACAGACGACTTTGTGTGCGTGTAAAAGGAAAAGCGAGAATTCTGTTCCCAACAGTAAAAACTAAATGCTTTATTGTTTCAAAAAAAGGACAGCTTGGGTCACCAACTCACCGACACTTTGGACTCAAAAGGTGGAACGCCCACTCTAGGCGCCCCTACACTCCAGCCCGATATTGTGTGAGGGAGGTAAATCACGGTCTGATCCCAGCCAGTTTTTCGGAAAGGCGGCCCAGTACTCGGTACGCACAAGGAGTCACCACATTGGATGAACTCCCACACTGCCGCTGCCGAGACTCGAACCCGAGACTTTGAACTCACTTTCCTTCCCAATGACCAACTGGGCTACCCGCGCGGGCACCAACTCACCGACACTGTTTAGTTACAAAGTGTGCCACGTCAACGTGAATAGCTCTTTGGATTCTTCTCTTCTTTACACTGCATTTGGTTACTGTCCCCGATAGCTGGAGACGGAACGAAACAGAAATTTGGAGGCAGAACGAAACAGAAAGTGGAGACAGTGAAGTGTTTGGTTATGGTGAACAGAACAGAGAAAACTGTCTCCATCTAGGGGACAGAATGTGTTGGTTGCAAGGGGCAGAACGAGAAAATTGTGCAAATGACAAATATGCCCTTGGTCCTTAATATGATTAGTAATATGTATTTTATTGGTACTTTTATTATGAATGGTTTGTATTAGTTAAAAAATTATCAAATAATAATAATAACAATTTCAAATTAATCACGAATAACAATAAAAATAATTTTTATTATTAATTT
>JAOTBA010000009.1:17027408-17043023 GCA_025629845.1 Erythroxylum squamatum | reverse complement strand
AGACTGATATATTATTGATAGTAAAAGTGGTCAATCTGCTATTACAACCGATGATCACTCACTACCCCCAGAGCAATAGCTGCTCCTCAGAGATGGAGAGATTGGTTGGAGAAATGCTGGAGGAAAGAATTATTCAATTGAGTGTGAGCCCATTTTAAAGTTTGCATTGTAAGTTAGGAAGACGGACAAGAGTTGGAGGTTTTGCATTAACTATTGGGCATTAAGCAAAGCAGCAATACTTGATTGATTTCCAATCCTGACAATCGATGAGTTATTTAATGAATTGAAGGGATCTCGTCTATTCTCAAAACTGGATTTAAAGTCAGGATATCACCAATAAGGGTGAAGACTGAAGATGTACCAAAAATAGCTTTCCGTACCCACGAGGGCCACTATGAAGACCTTACAAATGCCCCAGCCACTTTTAAATTGGTGATGAATTCGATGTTTAAACTAATGTTGAGTAGATGAATGTTGGTGTTCTTTGACGATATACTAGTTAATAGTCCCTCTTTAGATTGTCATCTAAAACACTCTAGGTAGACACTTTCTCTTCTAAAGGCTCATTGATTATTTGTAACCTCAAAAAATGTTGTTTTTTTCAAATTCACCTGGTGATTTCAAAATCTTCCCCGCTCATTCAAACAATCTTGGCTGAGTTCCATAGAAGTTTGATTGATGACAAAATTATATTGGAAAGGGGGACTCCTGCAGCCTTTGCCAATTTCGGAACAAGTATGGGAGGATATTGTGATGGACTTCATCGAAGCGTTGCCTAAGTTTGCTGGATTCAATGCTATTATGGTAGTTGTGGATCGATTAAGTAAGTATGGGCACTTCATTTCTCTAAAGCATCCTTTTACAACCATTATTATCATTGGTGTTTTTGTACAAAATGTTGTTAAACTACATGGGTTTTCCAAGATCTATCATCTTGGATCGAGACAAATATTTATGAGTCATTTTTTGAACCATTTGGTTACAACAGATAAAGTTGATGAGAAGCACCACCTACCACCTTCAGACTGACGGCCAAACAAAAGTGTTTAATAGATGTTTGGAGAATTATTTACGTTGTTCTGTCAATCCCAGCCTAAACACTGGAGTAGGTGGCTACCTTAGGCCGAATATTGGTATAATATCGCCTTTCATTTCGCCACCAAATTGACACCTTTTAAGGTGTTGTACGGAAGGGACCCCCCTCCTCTCATATAGTACCAGCCAATGGGTACTTATAACTCAACATGGAAGAGCAACTACAAGCTAGGGACTTGATTATTAAGGATTTGAAAGAACAACTATGGCTGGCATAAGAAAACATGAAGAAGTATATGGACCAACACCATTGGGATGTCTCAGTTCAGGTAAGCAATTTGGTTTGTCTCAAAATCAGGCCTTACCAAAGCAAGTCATTGGCCAAGCAGGAAAATGAGAAGTTGTCACCACAGTATTTTGGTCCATGTCCCATTGTTTTGTCTACTAGTATGTTTCTAGAATGATGAGGTGTCTAGGTAGTCCTGACTTTTTGTCTGTTAGTATGTTTCTAGAATGATGAGGTATCAAGGTAGTTACAATTCTATCAAAATGCGTGAGTATATCAGAGGCAAAGAGAGAGTGGCAGGCATGGAATGAGTCTTGTATTGATCTTGAGAGAGAGGCACCTCTCAAAAATTGGCACTGTCAAATTCTTTTCTACTTTTCATTGGTGATAGCACCCACCAAACCCCATTTTCTCCTTTTATTATCTTATCCTCATTATTACGTTATTATTCTATTGAGTTTCTACCATACTGTAATGTAGTAGGCACCCGGGAGAGAAAACTTTAATATTTGACAAAGGAGTTCATACCTCCGATAGGAATCCCTTAAGAGTTAAATTTCCACTTGTTGTTCTCTCCGCAGCATCCTTGTAAGGAGCCTCATTCCAAGGACTGAAACACGCAAATGTACAAGACAATTAGAGAACATACAATTTCAGAACCAGAATACTCATCAAAATCCATATATCTTAACATAAATGAGACACCAACTAGCAATCTATACAAATCATTAGCTCCAACGGGAAAGTAGATAAGATAAAAGATCAAGATTGCAGATACAAACTTGTTTTGGACGTGTGTTTACACAATGTTTTATCCTGGTTATGTATTTCTAGGAGCGGTTCCTTACATATGACTTTTTAGTTACATGAACAAACTGCTTAACTATCTTTGAAAACATGACATTTGTTTGAAATGTCAAAGAGCATTATCATCTTAAGAATCAATTCAACCCAAAGGCTAAAGTTATTAGGTGAGGGCCAAGAATGGTTCAAATGCTTTAGCAACGTAAAATGCCACTTAAATGGTATAGAGGTAAGATTTCAGATAAGCTATAAAAGGATGATGATACACACCATAACATTTATAGTCCACAAAGTAAAGAAGAAGTTTTAATTGATAGGGATTAGTCACGCATCTCATAACAATGCACCTAGCAAGGAACAATTAATACCATATACTGAACGCCTGCACAACTACCTGCTCCAAAATCAACTGAAAAGTTGTCCTGGAGCATTTAAAGAAACTAAAAAATCCATAGAGAAAAGAGATATTGGAAGGGGAAACTTACTTATCTGGGGCAGTAGAAAATAATTCATCAATCTCAGTAGGACGTAGGGCTCCATGCTAGTAATTATGAAAGTAAACATATGCCTCAAGTTAAAAAAATGAAGGAAAAAAGTAATTGTGAAGAAGAATCAAGAGTATAACGAGAACAAATACATACATTATCAATATCAAACAGTCTGAAGATCCCACGCAGAAACTCAAAGGCATCGGTAGTTAGCTCTATACTCTGCAAGATGACAAACAAAAATAATAATATTATGCTGAAATAGAGACATAACAAAGAATAAGAATTGTCATGTAAGAATAAGTAATATAAAACAAAAAGCAAAATCAATAAGTGAATAACAATTAAAGAATAGAAGGTCATGTATCTTGAATCCATCAAAAAGGAGGGGGAAAAACAAAGAGGAAGGATAAAAAGTGAAATTCTGGACAACCCTTAAGCAAACTAGTTGCACCTGATCAGAAGCATGCTTGGATGGAACTGGAAGAAGATCATCTCTAAGCTTTAATTCATCATCATAGCCAAATTTTCTTAGAACGGCCCAAGTTGTTTCAAGACGCCCTTTATCTATAAAAAGAGCATGGAGAAACAAGAACCCTTCAAGAGTAAGACCTAGGTCATTAACTCCTTCTTTCTTCTTTTCTTGCACGACTCTTTTCACGCCCACTAGTTCAGCAGGTTGCAAGGGAGAATTAAAACATTTAACCTGCTAACAATAAACAAGTAAACTAAACGACATCGGTAGAAAACAAAGGAAAAGGAAAGGGAAAAAAGGAACTAAGAGTGGAATAACCTGGAATCCATTCAACTCTGAATCATTGAGTGCACCGTCCATGTCAAGATCACAAAGAAGAAATATTCTTTTTAGTGCCCTCACACATTGGGGCTTTAGAGTTTGACTTTCTTGGTCAAACAACGGAGCTGTTGGATGAAGTACGGCTTTCTGAGCATAATAGAAAACATCTGGAACCTACAAAAAATTACACTTAACTTTCATATTGCCCAGATGTTTCTGATATAAACAACAACATTTGATATTTGGAAATTTATTTTTGCCAGCAAACAGAAAATGTAATTTTTTAGAACAATCAAGATGCAAAAACTACTCTATTTCAATTTACATGAAAAAAGGATGAGACAAGAATACGAGTTATCAACATGTGCAAATTAGGCATGTTTCCCCATGCTTGTTTGCTCTTGTGACTTTCTCATGTTCATGCATTTCCACATAGAAGACCAGTTATGTTCTCCTCCCCATTAGGGCCTAAGGTATCTAGCCCTCTTACTAAATTTGCAATTAATTCCCAGAAATAAAGAGGAAGAAAACAGAAAAAAAAGTGGGAAATTTTTGCGAGTTAGAAAATCGAAAAACAGAAGATCAAAAACTGTAGAGCAACCCAAATATATCAACTGTCAATGATCAAGGAGAGTGCATAGTTATTACCTGCATAAGTGTAACTGCAGAGCACTCTATGCAGGTCTCAATCTCCCTATAATTGTGCATAATTGGACCAATGACTTGCTCCAAAGAAATCGGCTCATTCTCATCTCTTAAATCTAGCTTGCACCCAACCACAATTACAGGAACGCTCACCTAAACACCAACCCAAAAATATCTAAACTTCATCCAGCAATACAAAGACAGAATGTGTCAACAAACTTAGTTAAGATAATTGAAGATGAAACCAAAACAGCGAAGTACCTCTAATCGACGGAGTTCCTCAAGCCAAAAACCGGTTACCCTAGTAAGGGTCAAAGGTTGATCGCAAGCGTAAGTTAACACCACAACATCAGCTCTCTTCAATTCTTCAATAAGCTTCCCTCTATTCTCTAACCTATACAATTAAGCACCAAGCTGTAATCTTTAAGCTAAAACATAAAAAAATTTACAACATACAGATAAAACAGTAGTATAAGGTACGCTGCAGAAGTATCGATGATGGTGACAGGCACATGATCGGGGAACATATCGGCGGGAAGGCGAGTGGGAGGAAGCACGTGAGGGAGGTTCTCTGGGAGAGACTCGGTAGCCATCGCAGCAATCAAGCTAGATTTACCAGTGAAACGGTCGCCGGCAACGACCACTCGGACGTTCCTGACGCCGGCAACAGACTTCCGGCCAGACATTTGAAGCTTTAAAGGTCGAAAAGAAGCAGGAGAAAAAGGAGAGAGAGACAAAGTCGTCTATACAGAAACCTGAATCAGATGATCGAGAACGTTTTATTTCAATTAGGGCCCTAGTTTTGGGCCCAAGCCCAAATTGGAATTCATAAAATGAGGACCAAACTAACGGTGACCTATCATGTAAACTAAAATCCTGATAGCTACTCTATGTGGCTCCGGTCAGTTCGTGGAACGCTTGTAGTTGCCGTGCGGCGCTACTTCTCAACGGCGGAGGCGGCGGCGGAGAAGTCTGTGTCAGTTGAAGAAGTGTCTTCGAGAATTTGTGGTGGAGAAGACTCGTTAGGGAAGAGACTTTTGAAGTTGGTTTATACAAAGCGAAGTGCGGTGGTTGCTATAAGGAAATGGAAAGAAGAGGGAAACAGTGTGAAGAAGTATCAGCTTAATCGGATTGTTAGAGAGCTTCGCAAGCTCAAGCGTTACAAGCACGCGCTTGAGGTTTGATTCCTCTCTTGCTACTATTTGTTTTAAATGAGTATGACGTGCGTTTATGTTGTTTCTGGTAAAGATTGGATATTGTGAGGTGGGAAGCATGTACTTTGCTTTAACTTATAGCTATTTTGATGCTTTGTAGTGGCACTAACTTCTAATTGGAACCGGATTAGAAATTGAATATTGTGATCTTTGAACTCAACACAACAATGTCATTGGTAACTTCTCTAGGTGTGTGAATGGATGACTCAACAGCAAGATATGAGGCTTGTGCCAGGTGACTATGCTGTTCACTTGGACTTGGTTGGAAAAGTTCGAGGTCTCGCTAGTGCAGAGAAGTTTTTTGAAGACCTTCCTGATAGGATGAGAGGGCATGAAACTTGTACAGCTCTTCTCCATACTTACGTTGAGAATAAATTGGAAGTGAAAGCTGAGGCTTTGATGAAGAAGATGTCTGAATGTGGTTTCTTGAAGTCTCCCCTTCCGTTTAACCACATGCTCACATTATACATAGGGAATAGAAAGTTGGAGAAGTTTCAAGGAGTATTTCAGGATTTAAGGATAAAAACTTCACCTGATCTTGTTACTTATAATCTACTATTGACTGCATGTGGACAACGACTTGATGTTGAAGATGCAGAAAAAACCTTTGCACTCCTGAAGAAAGCAAAATTGGATCCAGATTGGGTAACTTATAGTATTCTAAGTAATTTGTACATAAAAAGTGAACTACATGAAAAAGCAGTTTCAACTTTGAAGGAAATGGAGAAGATGGCTGTTCGAAAATCTCGTGCAGCTTTTTCTTCCCTCCTCAGTTTACATACAAACATGGGAAATAAGGATGGGGTACATCGAATTTGGGAGAAGATGAAAGCATGCTTTCAAAAACTTAATGATGCGGAGTATCTTTGCATGATATCTTCACTGGTGAAACTGGAGGAAATTCAAGAGGCAGAAAATCTCTATAAAGAGTGGGAGTCAGAGTCTGGAACCGGTGATGTTAGGGTTTCAAATGTACTTCTTGCAGCTTATATAAATAGTGACAAGATGCAAGAAGCTGAAAACTTTTATCGACACATAATTCAAAAGGGCATCACTCCTTCATACACAACTTGGGAACTCTTAACTTGGGGTCACTTGAAAACAAAGCAAACAGTGAAAGCCTTAAAGTTTTTGAAGAAAGCTATTGGTAGCATTAAAAAGTGGAATCCTGACAAAAGGTTAATTGAAGAAGTTTTTAAGGCTCTGGAGGAGCAAGAGAATATTGAAGGGGCTGAACAGTTCTTGGTTATACTTCGGAATGCTGGACATTTGAGTACTCAGATATATAATTCTCTTCTGCAAATTTATGCAAAAGCAGAAAAAATGCCCCTTATAATTGCAGAGCGAATGAGGAAAGATAATGTTGAGATGGATGAAGAGACCCGCAAGCTCATAAAGGCTACCAAGCATATGTGTGTGTCTGAAATTGCTGTTGATCTGTGAGATAAAACATACTACTGGAGATTGAGGGTCCTGATTTCTTACTTGTTTTGATTCTGTGGTTTCCGTGTAAACATCAGTTTCTAGAGAAGCCAGGAAATGGAATCGTGATTTTTAATTAATTGATGAGTTCATGTTTGACCCTGTAATAATGATTTCGAAAACTTGAGATTAACATGAAGGTGAGCAGTTTGTTTCTAGCATCCTTCGTGATGTCCTGTAACTTGATACATTTGGAGAAATTGCCAGATAGCAGTGAAGTCTTCTATGCAATTCAAAGGTTGTAAATTATTTGATTATTGAACATGTAACTATGCATTTGTTTTTGAGTAACTATTGATTAGGATTTTATGCCACTATTTCAGAAAGTGAGGGCGGGCGGGCTAGCCTCTCGAAGATCATGTCTTATCCTAGAATTGTCAACCGTTTGAAAGGACTCTAAAGATCTTTGAAGTGGTGAAACTGAGGACACAATGATCAGCCACCTCATCTTCAAGCACATATGAGCGTAAAGTCCCGATGATGCCAACAATGCCTGTTGAATACAATTCTGTTGCAGCACTTTCACAGGGAGCATAATCTGCAGGGACCAAATCAGACCATCCGTTATGAGACATTCAATAGATAATTATGTAATTCCGAGCTAGACAAGAAATAAATGTTCATTGAAAATGCATCTTCCTTTGTATGTTCAAGGTATCATATCAACAAGAGCAAGAAAAGTTGTTTAGTTTCCTACAGCCAGATGAAAATTGAACCCCTAAGTTATCACAGGTCTGACGATGTTTTGTTCAATTTTCGCACTCAGTGTGTCTTGGAAAAGAAATTAGTTACTGAACAGCAGCAGTTTTCCCAAGGCATGTCTCCAAGCAACACATGGATGGCAGGTACAAGTAGCTCATCAATATCACCACATACTTCTTCAGTGCCTCCATCTTTCCCAATGGGGTAATCCAATTGTGGATCGGGTTGGTGCCAATATAAAAACCGTCAAAATTTCCGTATTTGACATTTGGCGACATCGTTACATCTGAGGGGTTCCGAAACATCCGAGGACGTAGGTACTTGGTGAGTTGGTGTGGTGGTTAGGACATAAAAGAGTGCTTAGCCTTATCATGCGTTTGTTGTATTAACGTTACAGGAAAAGGTCATTAGTCATTCTGATAATCATCACCTGTGACATTTTCAACTGATCACACCTACAGATACCACACCACACTAGTATTATTAGAACTTAAAAGTAGAATACAAGTAGCATGGACGATGTTTTTGTTAAGTTCATTACGTCAAGCGTTAACTGCGCCAACCGCGCAACAAGGGGTTTACCGAATCCAACCCAACCCGCCCCGAGGTCAGATCTTCTGTCTAGTATTATAGTGTTTTATTGTATCCAATAAATCTCAGCCATTTATTTATGTAGGGTTCGCATGGGACCCGCGTGGATCCTCTGTCCAATATTATGGTGTCTTATTGTGTCCAATAAATCTCAGTCATATATTTATGTAGGGTCCCGCAAAATAAATGGTTGAGATTCCATGAGACAGAATAAGACAGAGTAAAACTGGATAGAGGATCTGGTTTCACCCGCCCCACCCCACGTCCCTGCCATTGATTATCATAAAGTTACTGAATTATCCTTCTAATCTTGGACATTTTTTTTTTCACTAGTAAACATTAAATGCGATTGTTTACTCCCAAAATTTGAATCCAAATGTTCTCAATTTGGTCTAGAAAATTTTAGATATTACCCATATTACCTTATTCGACGGACTGTCAAGCCATTAAAAAAAAGATTTCTACAATGAATATTAACTGTTTCTTCTTAGGCCAAGTTTGAAAAGACATTTTGACATCTCTTTCTTCGTACACAAGAAAGGAAATGTAATAAATTGGGAAATATGAGGTCAAAATAAATTAAGATTGACAAAAAGTAACAAATGGTAAGTAATCCTAAAATATTTATTAAAAAAAGTCAGATATATAGGAAAGTAATAAACACATACATATAACTAAAAGAAGTGTAAGTTTCCGAATATAGAGGCACTGCATAAAGGTAACGTGGTTTGTATGCGTAATTTTAGTCGAAAATCATGTTTAATTAGTCAATAATTATCTCCACCATCATCGTCATCACGTAGTAGGGCCCAACTATCTAATCTATTATCGGTTCTATTTTTCTATTTCTCAACACCCCATCGTAGTTATGTTTCAGGTTAGAAGTTGGAGATTAAAAGCCTTACATGGTCTATCTCTTCTACTACAAATACAAATTAAGACGAGAACCGAAAAGAAGAACTCTCCGTTGTCTGAGTGATCATGGCTTGTAAAGTGGATTGTGAAGATGGGTTTGAAGAAGGAATATCATGGCTACCTTCTCATATTCTGGACGAGGCAATATGGGATGGCAAGGTTGGTTTAGTCTCTAAAGCCCGAGACACTCTAGCTATGTTTCGTTTCTGAATCTAACAGAATGACTTATGCAAGCTGTCTTTTCGTAACAGGAATGTGTTAACTACCCCCCACAACTTCAACAGCATCGCGGCCTGCCTAGATTGCCTCTGCCACTGGTACATCAGGTTTGTAATCTGTATTTATATTCATTGTTTTAGAGCTTTTGTTGGAATCTTTGGCTGTAAACTGCAAAGAGATGAACGGCGGAGTAGTGCATATCTTGTTAGCTGTTAGTTTCCCCATATTCAGGAGGGCGGATGCAGTAAATTATCGATTTAGCTGCGTTGTTTCCGACCACTCCAATTAGCTTTCCATGTCAATTTGTGGCATCGAGCGTTGCTCTAACGAGCTTCCGTGTTTTAAAATGTGGAGATAGATTGATAGAAACTGACGGGTACTTGGAATTGACATGAATGTTTACTCTCTATCTTCTTCTGCATGCACGCCGTAGGCTTAACGCACAACGTTTCACATGGTCCACACTTACACACCAAAGAAAAAAGAAAGGGTAATCAATGAAAATGAAAATTAGTTGGATGGTAGTCTTTTTGCTTTGTAGGAAAATGACGTGACGAGACTAGCATGAATTATTAGTTAGTGTCTCATTGATTCCTTATAGTTCACAATAAGAAGTTGAAGAGAAAATAAGAAGACAAACGCAAAGAATGGCTGTGCAAGAACATATTACTTTGGGAAGTTTCGTTTTCGACCTTTCTTAAATGATCCCTTCAATATTATAGCATCATCAGGATTCACACATTATGCTAATTAACGGAGTTTCTTGCCTTTTATTTACGATGCGTCAGCCCTCAAATGGTATCCAGAGGACAAATGGTACAAGAAGATTCTACGGTTCTAATTGGGCATATGGAGAACAGGGAATGCAAGTAGTATTTCTAGATGCTGGTCACAAAAAGTCATGTGGTACAGGAGTTTTCCTTCCACAAAGGGCTGGTACGAATTACCAATACAACAAGAAGCCAGGTATGGGTACCTGATTCTCTGGAAATACCTGTATTACAATATAAGGAAAAGAAAAAAAGATGTGAATTTAGTGGATATCAACACTTGGTACGTGTCTGCAGCTTGCTCGCCTGTTCTCCTTCCAGCTAGGGTTGTTCAAGCACTTAACCTCAACGTGCAAGAGTTACGCATGGAAATATCAAGGGGCAGAGGTTTAAACTTATGAAAGCATATTGTCTTTTCTTTACTTGTGCCATACACTTCTACTGATTGACTGTAATATATATCGACATATGCAGATTGCAGGAATAGCTCAAGAGGCAGACAGTACAATTCATGCAACAGTAAAATCACCAAAGATTTTCCAAAACAATGCTGTGGTTTGCCACACAATGAAAATTCTTCACCAGAGCTATTTCTTCCCAAAGAATGGACTTACTAGCTCTCAATAGGAGCTGCAACCTACACAAGGAAAAAAAGCTATTGTTCATTTGTGCTATTAAATTCATGTAATATAAGCAGAGTAGTGATGCACAGAGTCTAAGTACACTATGCTGTTGGTAAATATGGGATAATGGTTGATGGAATTAAGTCAAATCTTTCTGAAGTGTTAACACTGAAGAAAAATGTAGTTTAGCGATGGAAATTATCGACGGAAAACCTAAACATTCCGTCGGTAAGCTAAGTTAGCAACACAATTTACCCACGGATAAAGGCATCGTAGAAACGATCGTAGGTAATAATTTGCGACGAATTATAGAATGTTTGTCAGTAGAATAACGTCAGTATATTAGTTTACCGACGGACATTTTGTGTAACCGTCGATGAATATACTGACATTATTCTGTGTTTTCTTCGATCGGTAAATTTTCAAAGGTCAAAATTTGTCCGTCAACAACAGTACCGACAGTTATTAGTTTTCCATCAATGAGTATACCGACGGTTATTCTGTGCTGTATCCCGTAATTCCGTCGGTAAGTTAATGTCAATATTACTGACGGTTAGTAGTTATTCATCTATAAATCGAATAGATTTTACCGACGAACTTTGTTTTTCCGTCGGTAAATTTACAAAAAAGTTTTTTAATTTTCTGTCATTAAATTTTATTTGATGATCATATGGTAGATGCATAATTTAAATAGTTACGAGTTATCTATGCATAATATTTTGATTTGTTTCTACATTTAATTTGTTAAAACAGAAAGTTGATTGATGATATAAAGTAAAAATTATCTTAATTGATAATAGAAAATTATTTTGTACGACAATAAGTATTTAATTCATACGAAATGAAATGAATACAACTATGATATTCATTTGGTGAATGCGGATGTTCTGAATGTTGCGATGAGGTGTTGTCCTTCCCTTTCAACTCATCCGTCTCATTACGGATCTAAGCTATGAACTCCATCGACTGTTGCAACTGAGTTGCTAGTGCCTTATTGTGCTCCGAAGCTCATGAACTTCATTGGATGCAGACCGCCCACTAGATGTTGTATTGGATGTAGGGGATTGCGAATAACATGTGTTCGCAACTGAACCTAAGCCGAATATCCTTCCACGACGGTCCCTACCACCCACTGGATGAAGATAGGTTTGACTCTCATCAACATCTTCAGACTGCTGAGATTGTCGTTGAATGCTTTCTTATATTTGGTCCTATCAGAAGGCAATGTTTATGTTAATATGTGATAGTTATTAAGCATTAATATTAAAGCACAAATTTCGCATACATTTAGTTCTCTAAATCGGGTGTTGACGAAGGTCACACTATCATGCTTCTTAGTGTGCGTGTGCAAAAAGAACTGATAGTATGTAGGCTTCCTGCCCATAAACTTTTCCTGCATTAGAATAGAATGTTATAAGTGAACTACAATTTTTAAAAATTTTGACAGAGTTTCCTCTATTTTTATGATATTTACCCCTGTTAAGAAAGTAACTCAACAATACAACCATATATAGCACCAGATATTTATAACATTGTCATTCTCCATAATACACATTATTTCATTCCAAAATTCACACATTAAATTAAATTGAAATACATCAAAGTAAAAAAAAATCAGAATATAAGTGTAAAGTGTAAATACTTACAAGTCTCTCTGCATGCTCGTGATGGGTAATAGGTTCTCCAATATGTACAGGAAGACTCTCTCCTCCCGGTCCTCCACGTCTATTGGTAGAATTACGCTTTGAAATTGACATTGTCTCGGGTGATATCCAATACTACTGCCAACGATTTCATATTTGTTCAGAAATATAAGGAAGCCATACATCAGTCTTATGTATTGCACTAACAAAGTCTCTATAACGTGTACGAGCTCGTCTCTCCCAAACTTTATAAATAACTGTATTAAATTCATAATCTCAAAATATTCTTTCTGAAAAAAAGGAAAAGCATATAATAAGTACTTATAACCTACAATATTTGTCTAATTAATGTATAAAAATTAATTAAAAAATACAAAAAATATATTTTTTATACCTCAAACTCCTGATAATAAAAATCCTTTGTTGCCTGAGAGATATTCTTCCATATATAACCGTCACGATCAATCTTCTCCTTAAATTTGGATGTTATGTTTCTTGAGCACAGTCTAGACGGAATTAACCTAATATAAAAGCAATTAGTTTTATATCATTTTTAAATTTAAACCTGTAATTTAATTATAAACATATGGTGTTTCACGTATTTTCACTTACAGATTATTGACAATTGTAATGCAAGTTCTTCCAACAACTCCCTCAGCTCTAAGCTGGAGGTCGTCTCCTTCATTCACATTGTTTACCCCTGATATCTTTGTTGGCATAGGGGTGGTAGATGGTGTAGTAGCAGGTACAGAAGGTGATGCCTCATCTGCAAATGTAGTAGCTGGAAGTACAACATCTGATTTGGTTGTAGCTGCAGAATATGATGCTTCACCTGGATAGTAACTGGCTCCAAATCGTGGTCTGAACCTTGGTCACATCATATCCTGTTTTCTCTAGGGTGCCATTTTTTAACCTGAAATTCATATTTTATTAAATATTCCAAAAATATAACAATTTCAATTCAATATATAACAATATATTGTTGATTTAATAATTGATTTATTGAATATAATGTTCTATTACAAACACAAATTAATCGCTATCAGCGTTTAATTGTAAATCAAAATCATCATTATCTTCTTTTTTTGAAGAATTAAAATCAAACTCAGGCTCCTTTACAGATCACTCACTTTCCTCATCCTCTCCAGATGAAATTTCAATATATTCATTATTTAGATCATTCAAAGGTTCATTTTTGTCATATGTAACATATGTATTATGCAAAGAAACAAGGCTCAACAATTAATTGTCCTCGGGGTTTATTATGCAAAGAACTGTCATGTCTATTAAACCTATAAATTTCTTGTGTTAATACTAAGTTTGAATTAATCACATTGAAGTTGAGGTATTGATTAATTAAATCTGCCTCCTACAATTGGTTTCAATACTATAGTACGTAGCATTGTTTACACTTATGAATCAAGAAAGCAAGTTCTTGCTGTGACTCCTAGACTTGTAGAATTTTTCACCGATAAGTCTCACGGGAGCAGCATCATAAGTTTTCAGCCTATATACCGTCCTAAGAACTTAGTTATGCCTTAAATCATCCATAAGATCTTAAACTCATTCCACATATAGTAAATACTTAGACTATTAAAGAAGAACATAAAAACTCATCAACGATTATAAGAATATTCTAAACAACAACACAAAATCAAGACCTCCTTTGCATTCACACAAAACCCAAATACATCAGAATTGTATTATTAAAGCAATACATAAGGCAAACATTAGTTGGACGACTTACCTAGAGGGACGGACAACTCCAGGCTACAAAGAAGAAGGATGAGTAACACTCTTCAACACAATATAGGGCCTGCAAAAAAGAATATTTCATATTTAATATAATATACTTGTTCAGTAGTTAGCAAGCCAAATCAGAAAATAATATTGTTTATTTTGAAATAGAAATATGTGGACTTTTAGTGGGAGTAATGTTAAAAATTAATGTTATGATAAAAAAATTAATGTTATCATAATTTTAAAATTATCATAACATTAATCTTTAATATTACTCCCACCACAAGTCCACATATTTCTATTTCAAAATAAACAATATTATTTTCTGATTTTCTTTCGTCGCTAATTTCTAATTTTCTTGCGGTATAGAAATCATGCTTAATAAACATAATGTAATTTCCAAAGCATATATTCATAATGATAAGGAAAGATAAGAATAACTCAATATGCTCTTAACCATATCCATTAAAGTATGCTTATGCCTTTATGCAATATTGTTGTATTTTAGTGTGACGAACATTATGTATTAGGTACAGTGTGACGAACATTATGTATTAGGTACATACATTATGCCTTTTTAAGAATTTAACAAATAGGTCAAACATTGTCCGATTTCATTTTACCTTCTACCTTTATAAGACCTAGCAACTTTCACTTTTTGGTCTAAGTATATTTTAACCCTCATTAATAAACACCTCTAAGGCATTTATTGATTATGATTTCTCATATAGCAATTAGACGTATCCATAATGTAAAATCATCAATAAAAGTGATAAAATACTTTTTCCCACTAAAAGATGAAACATCAAAAGGCTCATATATATCAAAATATATAAAAGTTCAAGGTGTTGTGTGCTTCTTGTGTTGGTTTTCTTAATTACGTGTCATCTATGTTTTCTTTTAATATCATGCACATATTTAATAACATAAGTAAAATCTAAATTAGAATAATTTCATTCTTTGCAATCTTTGTATTCTTTCTTTAGATATGTTAGTTAGATGTTTATGTCATAATTAAGCTAAACTTTCTTCTACTAAACTATGTTTAATACCAACATTTAATGCAAGGCCAACAAAGTTTCAGTAAAAAATCCTCAAACTTTAATTTGTATAAACCATCACGAAACTAATAAAATCGTTATTATTAAATAAAATGCAACATACATTTCAAAACTTAAAGGAATATCCAACTTTATCAAATTCAGACAAAGAAATTAAAATTTGAGAAATAGTAGGAGCATAAAGGTATAAATAATGTCTAATACCTAAATTCACATGATAAGTTCCAATGGCTTCAACTTGAGCTTTGATTTAATTACCCATAAATATAGAATTTTCGTTTAAGTTTATGGTTTGGGTCATGAGGAATCCCTACATCATATTTAAGACATAATTGGTAAAACCAAATTCAAGCCATCAAGTATTAAAAGGAAAATTTGTAAAATTTGATTCCAAATGTACAAAAGCACTATACTTACCTTTCTTTTCAAACCATGCCTTATTAATACATAAAAATGCTCATTAATTGTTTCACAAATATCACCTTCCATATAATTGTGCAATTTTATTCTATTATATGAAATCCTATCCCTTTTTCTATATTATCTCCTTTAAATTGACTTTAGGCTTGCTAATCCTAATTACGATGACTGGTTCTAGTTT